>VZTB01005695.1:129519-143050 GCA_013397245.1 Thryothorus ludovicianus | reverse complement strand
AAAAAAAAAAAAAAAGAAAAAAAGCCAAATAAAACAAGCCGCTGCCTTCAAAATGAATCCCTGGACGAAGGAGCTCTCCCTCGGGAATGAGTGAGACTTGGCAGGTTTATTTGGTTTATTTTATTTCGGGGGAGCGGGGGGTGTTATTCCTTGAAGTGAAAATTTAAGGCATTGCCGTCCGTAGTCGGCGGCGCGGAGAAGCCCCCGGCGGACCGAAAATCTCGTAGCTTAGCTGGAGCGGGTTTGTTGGGGTTTCTCTCTCTCTCTCTGTTTTTTTGTTTTTTTTTTTTTTTCTTTTCTTTTAAGTCTTTAGTAAATGTGCAAATAAAGAGCCGGGGAAGGAGGAGAAAGGAGGAGGGTCGGGTTAGTTCAGTCTTTGTGCTTTCTCGTTTCTCTCGCCCGCTCGTTGCTGGCCACTCTGCGGCGTGGTGACTCTGTCCGGCTGGCTGCCGCTAAACTGTAGTTCCTCTAAAAATCAGAGAGACAGATCCCCTGGTCCGGAACAATGTCAGTCAGTGGACTTCCAAACCACGTTTCGCCTTCTCTTAATTCAGCCACTGGATAAATCCTTATTGCTTTCACTGCTCATCTCCCCCCTTATTAAGCAGCAAGCTTACGGACGCAGGCAAAGAACTCCTCTCGCGTACTTTCCCTTTTACTCCCAGATATTGAACAGTTTCAAGTACAGTTTCAAGAAAAGCACGGAGGAGGAGGGAGAAGGGGAAGAGGGGGAAAAAACACAAACAAGCAACCCAGCCCCTCTTCAGACAATAATTACAAACGGAGAGTTGCACTTACAAACTTCCAGCATTTTGCCCCCAGAACAGTCCAGCAGCCACTTTTCCTTTGTGTTTTTGTATATTCCATGCCCGCGCCGGCGGGCGGGTGTTTGCCGGTGTGCTGTCGGCGCTGCCGGTGCCGGAGCTGCCCGCGGCCCCTCGGTGCGGAGCGGAGCGGGGGCGGGAGGCGGGTGTCACCGACAGAGAGCGCGGCCGGGGACGCGGCGCCCGGGAGGCCGGGGCGAGGCGCGGAGCCTCCCAGCGGCCGCCGAGGGGAGTCGGGCCGCTGCCGCTCCCCGGGAGGTATGTGCATGGGAGGAAGCCAAGGAAATCCCCGCTCCCCTCCTCGCCCTCTACCTGCGTGCCGGGCCGGGAGCAGCTGCCGAGGAGCGCAGCCTCCCGCGCTCTCCCGCCTCCCCCGGCGGCGAGACCTTCAGGCGAGTACGAGGGAGTTCTCAAATAAATCACGGCGCTGCGCTTCTCTACCAGCTGGGTTTCTCTGGAACAGACGGTATAAAAATAAGCAGCGCGTTCTAGGGCGCTCGCATGCACGGGACGAGTGCACGACACGAGGTCAGGCTCGGGATGTGGGAGCTCCGCGCGCTGACAGGAGCTTCTTGGGTGTCCGGGGCAAGTCACGTAGCGCCTGCACTGTGGTTCCTCCCCGGGAAAGCCGCAGGCTTAGTGCTTCTCTCGCCCGGCTCCTCTATTTAGAGCAGGGCAATTTTAGACTGCGAGATCTGGCCTCTGGAACTGGCCTTGCTGCAACTGGCAGCCGTCAGGTTCTGCGTGTTGCTGTAGGTGAGCTGTAAAGGAGATGCAGAAATAGCGGGGAGCTGGCTGGCTTTATTAAAGCAATATACTGTTGTACTACTGCGGCTGCATTAGCCAAATTCCCAAATACCTCTGGGAATAAAAATGGCCCCCAAGCACGCAGAGACATATCCCTGATGGAAAATCTCCAAAGTCTTTTGGGACTGTACAGCCCTCAGCAGATGGGTGCATTATCTCTTCCAGTTCTGCAACGGGTCTGGTCAGAAAAATACACAAATTTCATCTCAGCATACTGAGAGCATTAAGCTGAGGATGAGGAGGAGCTGACAATAACTCTCTCAGGTGTTTTTTGCATCCCCTTCCAAGGTCATACAAATAAAAACTTTGTCAGTGATGAAGTGACACATTCCTGGAAAATCCCCCAGAATATAAAAGATATGCAGCATTAGACATATAATAGGGAAATATAAAAGCCCCCACTTTCATGACCCCCATCCCCTTCATGTGGCAACGAACATGAGGGTTTATTGCAAGATGTGAGTTTCCAGGTTCTGGGTTGGTGAGCACCATCCAGAGCCTCCAGCACATTCAGACTCATGTTTGTCTCAGCAAACGATTTGAGACTTTGCTGAGGGATAAGGTCTGGAGGAGAGGGTTTGGGCTTGTGCTGCCCTCGGAGGAAGTCATTATTGCCAACAGGAAAAAGAGGGTTGTTGTTGTTGTTGTTTAACCTTGGACAACTAAGGAAGAGTAGGTTATCATTTGATATGTTAACAGTAGCTTGCATCTGTTGAGAACAGCAGGTTGACACAGCTGGAAAATAAAATGAAATTATAATGTTTGTAAAATAGTAGACAATGTTACCTTTGCTCTAGGCCTTGCTTGGGCTGTTACTTGTTCTCAGATGTCATTGCTGTGTTTAGGGGATCAGTCACATAACATGTGCAACAGTGAAACACAAATCTCGTGGAGAATAGGCAAGAGTGTTTTAAATGACGGCTTGGCTGGTGTTTTCAAAGTGGCTGTGGGAATATGAAATCCATGGTGCTGCTCCGGAAGCTAGCAAGACAGCCAGAGGAATTCTCTCTCTCTCTCTCTTACAAGATTTCATAGAACTCAGAGAGTGATCTTAACAAGCAAAGATATTTTTTTCGCTTTAACTCGAGACGTTTAAGATTCGCTTTTTGCCAAGCAGCACCTCGAGGGTTCGGTCTGTGGTTTGATCTCTCCCTTTGGAGGCGAGAGGCAGCCGGCTGCAGGACTGCGCTGCGAGCCCCGCTCGCTCAATCCGCAGCAAATGCTGCCCCTGGTGTTTCCCAGCAGCAAAGACCCCACAGCCATCCCTCGGCTTTCCGAGTTCTGTTTGGAAGACCCTGCCGAATGTCACCAACCCCTGCGTACTGCCATCAGTTTTGGACTGGTTGGTTGTCAATTTTCTTAAAAGGAAACGTTTCTTAACAGGTTGTAACATCCCTTGCGATTAGTGGCATTCTCGTAAGCACACTCAGGATAAAACAATTAACATAACAGGTCCTCGAACAATTAATTACTTTAATCCTACTGCTGACACTAATTTGTCACCTTTTTACCGACATTGTAATCTCACATGAACTGTCATGCTTGAGAATCTTTTCTGTGTGAATTCCCTACTGCTGTTGAAGCTTTGAGTTTCCCAAACCAGCAGCTCCCTCCAGATGAGAAAAGCACTTATTTGTGCTGGGCTCACAGACAGGAATTCTCACCATAGACATCTCATTGTGATAATAACTTTCCAAAAATGGAACAAAAAGACTGTGCTGCACCTGTGTCGCCTAAAATCTTGAGTTCATGCTTCAGTCTCAGTGCATGCCTCGCTCATCTGTGTTTAGAAATCACATATCAAATTGCTTCAAAGTTATATTAACTCCACTGGAACGGCATATACTTAGTGACAGTGCTACAGAGGACTTCCTGAACTCAAAGCTTTGGATTTTCAGCTATTTCCATTATTTACTTTCCAGTGAGGATTCTTTCCCATTTTAATTTCCTAAGGTATTCCCAGCTAGGCTCATGTATGATGCTGCTCACCTGGCAAATCGTTTAACTTTGAAGAAGATTCTGACTGCACCTGAGTCAGTTTTCTCATCTTTAAATTTTGGGCACAAGGTGCTTGCAATTGCTGCTCTGTTTAAACTGTAAAGCAAGCAATCTTGAACACAGAATTTCTGTTGTGTTGTTTTGTTTTTTTGGTTTTTTTAAATTAATAATAATTAATCCAAGGAAACTGTATTTATATAATTTTTAATAAACAATAGGGGAAGAAACACTGAACAACCCCATGACAGCACCTACTACATAAAGAATTACCAAAATTCACATCAACCACTTAGGGAAGTGGAGCCACTGATGGAGTTTATTATCAGGTTCTTTTAATATAATTTCACATATTTCTCATATTTTTCCTTGGCTGGTAGATCATACTTTTTTGCATTCTTTTGTCTAATCTCTAAATTCAGATAAGAAATTGGTATTTCTTTCTTCTCAAAGCAGAATCAGAAAGGCAACTGTTTAAAGTCTACTTTGTGTCTGCTGGATATTTCTCTTGGAATGGGACAGAATTTACAAGTATTTGTGTAGCACACATGCACACTAGCCCACTCTGTTTATCCAGACAGACTTAAAAAAGAATAAAACTAGAAGTCTTTATTTACCCCCAAAAAAGTAAACTAGAGGAGTTAAGCATGGGAATTGCCTCTAATTGCCTGCTGAAGTGCTAAAAATAGCTGCTTTTTGGAAACAGGAGAAGCCTTCACTGTTGAAAAAGTGTCAGTAACAGCTATCTACTATTAACAAACAACTTTCTTTCCAAAAACTGAAGGACACAGGGAGAAAAATAATTTCTTTTCATACTTCACTGCAAGGTCTGGACAGAATATAAACCAAAAAGAACCTCTTGTCCCAGAAGTACATCGTGTTAGCCTGATCCTCTGCATAAATACCTTGTGTGAACTTCATCATTATCACTGTCTCCAGTTACAGAACTTAAACTAGAGCAGATTATCAAAACATTACAGGAACTAAAGTAATTTCCAAGTATGATCATTAATCACCTGTACAAGGTCTAATCGCATACTGAGCTCTCTTCATTGTTCCACTAAGACAGGTACTTTATCTTAATTAGAGCTACTACTTTAAAAATTAACACTGAAAACAATTTAAAATATCCTACTGGAACAAACACTTTATTCTCTCACCTCCTTACTCCATTCAACTTCTCTGATGTAGGAAAAAAAGCATGAAAGACTGGTCAGACTTTTAACTTCTCCCATTATTACATATTTGTACATTTTTTTCTGCTAAAAATATTCTTACAGATTATTTATATATATAGAAAGTCTCAGGGGTAAGAGTCTTCTTTGTGCTTCATGCTGTACTACCATTTGCAGACAGATCTGGAAAATTTGATCTAAATTTTTACATATTTACTCTTCTAAACAACTTTTTAACTTCCTGTGGTGAAGGCAAATATAAAAGTGGTGTAATGACACTTCACATTTGCTGTCTTTTAGAAACACTTCAGGTAGAACAACACCCACAAAAATATTATCACTTCCTCCCATCTCAGTGAGGGGAATATCAGAGTTTAAGAGACACAATACACACAAAAACATCAGCTCCTGCCAAATCAAATATCTGTTTCTTACTGAAACAAAAATGAGTGATTTCAATTTAAGGCATTTTCTTAGTCCCACTGGTCATACCACAGCCAAGACTAGTAAACCTATGGAAGCACTTTCTACCAAGAAGTTCCATCAGAATACTTTTGTATCTCTGCTAGAAACAGAAAAAACAATGATCTAGGAAAAAAAAATACTGTAGATAGCACACGTTTTTTAGGTGAATGGAAGTGAGTAAAAAGGTCTGAGATATCAAAAAATGAGAAGAATAGACCATTTCAATTTTCAACCAAACTGTATGTATTTTTGAAATATTACCTGAAATGAGCAAACCAGAGTTTCACACACTTAATCTAGTAAATTGTTTTAATGTAGCAAAATGAGAGATCAACCATTCATTTTGACAACAAAAATTTTAAGCAAAAATCATAGTCTTGAGAGTTTTCAGAAAATTCATATGGTAGCAAAAATTAGGACCAATCAGGAAGGCTCTAAGAGGACATACCCCATTACATGGTACAGAACTCATTTGAGAATAGTTTTCCTTTGTAAGAATAAGGTTACACCAAATATATGTTATGTTCTAGAGAAGTAAACCAAACTATACAGAAAGAAGTGAGGTATCAGTAAGTGAAAGGGATATATTCAAGATGGATTCCTGAGTACTTTTAAGATGATGGGTGTATTCCCACCAATATTCCCAGAAGAGAGATGAGGGAGAAGAAGGAATAAGACAAGGCAACCTTCAGGGAAGGCTTCATTTGGTAACCAGGGAGATAGATAAAAGGCATACCAAACCTCAGAATTTTATGTGTCTAACTCACAGGCAAGGTATGGAAAGAATATCTTCAACAAAAGTTTACTTGAGAGCAAGTCTCAATCTGTTTACTGGGAATTTTCATCTTGATTTTGTATATCTTGCATCTGTATGTGATACAAAGGAGTATTGATGCTACTAATGCACCCTAATAGCATTTAAAACATTGCTGAATTCCAAGTCCTTAGAAAAGTAAAAGCAGTTCATTTCTCACAATGAATTCTGGAAAAAGGGTAGTGAATGAAAAATCTAAGGTACAGTCTCTATGTAAAAAAGGCAGCAGATGTTCATTGTTAAGCAGTACACCTGGCAGCAGTTGCCTACCCAATCAACATATCTGTTCCCAGTAAAGTGGCAAAATAAATGTGGTAACTTCTTATGGACAAACCTATGAGAAATCAAGTTCCATTAGTTTTGCTGCTGAGAGAGTAACTTGTTCAAAGGATTAAGAGCATCAACAGTATTTTTCAAAAAGTTGTTCAGCCACAAAAGATTATTATAATAAAGTGCATATAGAAAGATGTAGGATTTAAAACGCTGTGCCCTGCATTTTATCTTAGGCTATACCCGATTCTTTTTATATGCAGCCCAAAATACAGGAAAACACTGAATAATTTGGGTTGGAAGGGACCTTTAAGGATCATAATGGCCAGGAATATCTTCCAGTGTACCAGGTTTCTCAAAACCTCATCCTGAACTAACCTTAATGTGCTTCCAAAGGTGAGGCATCCACACCTTCTCTGGGCAACCTGTGCCAGTGCCTCACCAACCTCACAGTAAAGAATTTCTTCCCTATGTCCATCTATACCTACCTTCTTTGGGCTTAAAACTTGTCCTGTCACTACAGGCCTTGGTAAAAAGTCTCTCTCCATCTTCTCTGTAGGCCCTCTTTAAATACTTAAAGGTTGCAATAAGGTCCTCCAGAGCCTTCCCTTCTCCAGGCTGAACAATCCCATCTCTCTCAGCCTATCTACAGTCAGCCCCTGATCAATTTAGTGACCCTCCTCTGGACTTGCTCCAGAGTGTCCAGTCTTTCCTGTGCTGGGACCCTAGAGCTGGATGAAGCACTCCAAGTAGGGTTTTGTAAGACCAGAGGGGTAGAATCACCTCTCTCAGCCTGCTGGCCATGCTGTTTTGGATGCAGCCAGGACACAGTTGGCTTTTTGGGCTGCAAGTGCACATTTAAAGTTCTTGTCCAATTTTTCAGAATGGACAGTACCATACTTAACCCTTCCTAAATCCTTGAAAATCTATTCTGATTTGGACTTCATGCAATTCTGGTAAGCCATGCATCCTGTTTCTGACTAACTACTACTTTCTGTTAAGTTACACTGGAAGAATTCTTGCTTATCTTGCATGAGCCTATTAATCCATTCTCTTAGGACTGCAGTTCCTCCAAGTTGCTGCCATTATGTTTGCACAATGTAACCTGACATTTAAAATCTCAGTAAATTGCCCCAGCTGCTTATCAGAGACAGCAATGTGGGCCCATGTGCTCACTGAGATGGCTAAGCCAGACTCAGTCGGTATGACGCCCATACTGTGACTCATCACCTACTTTCTCAAGAGAGGAATGACTACTGTGCTGCAAATGCAGTCAGGACTGCAGAATATTTCCTCTGTTGCCTTGCAACGGTCTGTACTGATTCCTCAGAGGAGAAATAGATCTTAGCATTTAGGTCCTGTTTGTTGTAACTATCATTCTAATTGACTGGACTTGCATACGATGAGCAATAAGGAAAGTGTAAGTTCTTGTATAACAAAGACTTACCTTTCCAAATATACCCACTTCAAAAGATCTCAGCATCTTGTATGTTCTCTACAATGCAGCTCAATCTAAATAGGTGGAAGTTGTAGTTCACAAGTAAATAGATATTGAACTGATATTTCTAACAGTAGGAAACTTAAATTGATTATTGCAGTAAGACTGGAAGGACTGATTTGGTAGAACTTTGGGTTTATATTCACACAGATGAGAAAAAAAGATACAGCACATTATCAAACAGCAGTTTAAAGGTGTATGAATCCAGGCAGAGATAAAGTGCACGCAGATGAAGTAGGCCATCCACATTTTTAAAGATGTCATTCAAAGAGCTATATGACCTCTTAATCAATTTTCTCTTCTTGAAAATTGTCTGCATCTTCCATATAACCTTCAAGATCATTGTATCTCTGTGAATGAAATAAAATTTGTAGAATTAATCAATATATAATAACTGTAAAGATTGCTTTTTCTTGTTCAACAAATGACCATGCATGTAAGTAACAATTTAGAAGCTAAAAGCATACTAAATGCAATTGTACTACAAGTTGTATTAAAACAGTTCATAAAGTAGTTCTGAACAATTCAAATTTCTTTGATGTAAACAGAATTCTAAAATATTCTTGCTGTGCTTCACGAACATCTTTCCCACCTCTCTAAGTTACAGCTCAAGTTTGTTGTGATGCTGCTTTCAAATGAAACAGGGGCCTGCCCACCACAGCCCAGAGATCATGCAGCTGTCAAAAAGCTTCATGTCAAAAGCTGATGCAAACTGTGTGTTAACACAGCAGCAAACCACTGTTTGAAACACTGCATCAGCAGAAATGGGGGAATGGTTGAGTTGTATTATTGATGGCTGGTAACTCAGAACTGATCCATTAAATCAGACATTTTATCTGAACTTACTTTCATCTGCTTGGAAAAGAATACAGGGAATAACACAGTCATACCTTCTGAATCCACCCATTCTCTTCCAAGTGGCTGAAAAGCTGCTCTATAGTGTCTTTGACTGGTTCATCCTCAACACCATCCAATTCAGTAAGAGAGCTGCAATCCATGTATAACTTGTACTTGAAGTGTTTCAAGTTGTGATAAACTCTCGTACGATTTGCACACACCGTGCCGACCTTCAAAACCTAGGCCAGAACAAACAAATCATTCCCTTGGATAGAACCATTATTATCTTTACAATATACAGAATTGGTGGGTTCCTCTAGTAAGATTTAACCAGTCACTCCAGGAAATTTTTTTGGAATAATGAAATAAACCAGAATGACACTACATGCATTAAATTAGCACAAACCCATGTAGTGTTCCTAGCACAGCAGAAGGATTTTTGAGCAAGCAGGCAGCCAGCAAGTCCAAGCAATGGCAGCTTATCAGTGCAGTCTTCTTGCAAACACAATCATGTTTGTAATTGGTTGTATCTTTCCTATCTCCTGGTGGAACTTTGTTACAAAATCACTAACACTTTAGACAACCATCATATTGTGAAAGCAGAGGAAGAGGAATTATTTGATTACTTTTGCTTAATATGTAAGTACTTCCTAGGGAGATGAAAGACCAATTTTAACATTTTGTAGACTGAATAATATTCAATATTTCTTCAAGAAATACATATAAACACATATAGGCATACACCTAATAAATGGAGAGACTAAATTTCAAAAAAATAAAATCTGAACTTGAAGTTTTATACAATACAAACATTACCGCAACTGTTTGGGAGGCAGCTAAGCTATGATGCTGCAGAAAATAAATCCTCTGCATCTCCCAGTCATTACCAGTTTTACTTCTATGACTTCCGTGAAGAAAAAGTGGAACTATCTTATTTCACAGTTTTTTCACTCTAGTATTTATAGGTAAACAAATGGTAAAATGTGCCTGTTACTACATAATCAGAGCATGGATTAGAATAGATTTGTTATCATTGATCAGCGCTACCATGAAAATACTGAGTAATATACTGGTTACAAGAATCTTTGGCTATCCTAAGTGTTCACTGAGAGTATGTGACATGGGAGGTGTGGGGAGGGAGCAAGACTCAATTTTCACCTGCCTTTAAGCACATCCTAAATTTCACAAGAGAATATTTTGTTCCACACCTACCAGAACAATAGCTCCAGTAGATACAATGGCAAGTCAGAAAAGAGTCTATCCTCTCTAAATGACCCACAAGTGCACTGATTACTACTTCCACCCATGGAGACAAAGCCTATCAGGTAAGAAATCTACATCTGGCTGGTTTTTGGAAGCCAGGTTTTCTAAAAAGCAATATAATTTATACACATGTAAAGAAACTGATTTCATTTTTCTGAAAAAAAAACACCAAAGCAACCAAAAAAAACCCCTAACTCTCATCAACTTATTGTCCAAGGACAATGTTTTGGACTGATGTCTTGTCACACCTTTCCACAAGAAGTATGTAAATGGCTAAAGTTCTCTGCATTAGTAATGCAAGCTGCAATTGCATTGCTGTTTTACATTACATGCACATATATATAGAGAATCAACCAAATTTTAAGTTGCAAAACTACTTCTTCCAAGCCACAAAAGTGTTATCTTTTATTGCTAGTAATCTGAATACTTTCAAATTACGAGAAGGTTAAGTTTTAATTAATGCTTACAACCCACATTTTCAGGGAGCTTTTCTGAATGCATGACCAAATGTTTGCATCTGTGAGCAGTTCCCCAAAACACCTGCTAGGGCAACCCAGCACTAGCTCTATCTGCTGACAATGAAAGTAACAGAAAAATGTATTTTTAAAGATTACGTAAACAGAATTTATATATATAAGTTATATATTTTCTTAACTATGTGAATACATCTTAATTTTTTAATTATATTTAAGCAGCTCAGTGGACATACCAGGCATAGTATGAGTTAAGTCAAAAGAGACACACTCATATAAAAGACCTATCGATCTGACCTAAAATAAATGGTTATTAAGTGAAATTTTAAACATTTTGAGATAAAACTATACTATATTATATTTTAATTCTCTACTGATCATGTACATGCTGTACCTATATACAGCTCTACCTTCTAGTATCCCTAAATCTGAAAATCTAAGGCTTCTGTTTGGTGCTGCAGGTGTTTCTGAAGTGCAAGACCTACCAACTAACGCTGAGCCTTGATTAATTCAAATTTTCAGAAGCACCATTTCAAATACTGCAGCAGTGAAGTGCAGAGCTGCAGTGTTTCATGGAGCATTGCACAACTTTTCAAGTACCCCAAGCAATGAGGTGTGGCATTCGGAACATTATGTGATATAAAATAAGAGATACTATCTTGCATCAAACTGATGGCCCAATTTTCTCCCCTGCCAACAGCTAGCAGGAGGTATGTAAGGAAGTTAGTAGAAGATCCAGCACAAACATTAGAATGATCATAAGATTACCACACATTTTCTGGAAGTCAAGAGTTAAGATTGTCTGTATAATCCCAAATATCATGTTCCAGAGTGTGAAAGAACCTTCCCCAAGAACCTGTCAAATCTGTTTTGGGACTCAATACTGTTTTTCCCTTCCAAAATATCCTGTGGCAGTGAGTTTCATAGCTTATTTATGAGTGATGTGGAGAAATGCCAAAGGCAAATAGCTAAATATCGTATAAATGTAACTATGTATTGTGTTTTCAAGCAAGAAAGATAGTCTAAAAATACAATGCTATTTCAGAATGCAGCTTTGGAAAGAATTTCAGTACTGTACTCACTAATTTTTTCCCCTAATAGTTCTCAGTCCCTCTGTGTTAATGCTTAACTTATCTACTCAAGCTGGCCCTATCAGCCAAAGTTGTGTTAAATCACTTTGTATGGAATGTGGGAGCATGGTTGGACAATAGCACAACATGTAGTGACTGGATCCATACCCTCTAAGCATGTTTATAAACAGAACACCAAGAGTGAGAGTCTTGAGTTAATAACCCAGGTGACATAAGGAGCAAGGAAGTGTGGGAGACACTTGTATCTCTAAACCTTGCGATTCTCCCTGATCGGAGGAAATGAGAATTGGCACCTACACAGTGAACAATCACTGCAAGCCTAAGCAAAATTGGAACAGCTGTTTCTCTTCTCTTTCTACTGGCAAAGCAGAATACTTCAGAGATGAGAGAAAAAGGAAAGTTTTATGCGGAAGAAGGAGGTTGGAGGTCTGTTTTTGTTCTCTTCACATCCACTTTTCTCAGGTATTTTCAAACAAATCTATAGAAAATAGTCCAACTATGTGTTTCCGTTTAATTTGATCTGTCAGTGCTGAACTGCCTTCACTATCAGTCAATTAAGCTTGTGAAATGGCAGTTTTATGTAGCTCCACGAGCCTTTTTTTCTTTTATATATTTTTTTTTCTAAATTGGCAGGATAAGTTGCTCAATGCGTTGCCAGCAGAGCTTTAAAGACAACTCGAGAGCAGTACTTTTAGCAGTCTCAACTGCAGGTCACCATAAGAACACAAATGCTGCATTACAAGACACTATCAAAATTGACTGGAAAGTGCTCAATTACTCCCTCTCCTGAGTCTGCTTAACAGCCTCTGAGCTATACTGAGCAGGCACACAGCAGACGTCCCCAGATGCTGGTGTACACAGGATAAAAAAAGCTCTCATTTTGTACTGCTAAGCTGAAGAGGACAAAAATGAACTAACAACTTAGTTCAGTATTCCACAGGATATTTCAAGTTTTTTCCCAAAGTGAAAAATAGCCAACACTTTATGCAAGACAACATTTGGTCAGAAGTGAGGGAACTGCTACTGTTACTTCCACAGTTAACCTGAAAGTTAGGTAAAGATTGAATTCTTGTGCTAGTTCACTAATTATTTCTGGTTAGGTAAGGCACACACTTCCCATGAAAAATTGAGTATTTTTAAATTAGTGATGTGTATGTATGGAAGAATGACTATGACAGACTGCAGTGCTGGGATGACTGCAGAGGACTTAATATTTTCCTGCAATAAACAATTAAAAAGGGGAAAAGCATTGCTGGAAAAGCCTAGCTTTCTTGACTATCATGCACATACCAAATTATCAGCAACTGCTGCTCAGAAGGATCTGTAATATAACAAAAACTCCAGCACAGATTTTCAAGCTCCTACATTACATGCAGAGCCTTGTATGATGACAAAATGATAATCAGAGCAACATCTCTCAAATTTGTAAGTTGAAGAATTTGCAAACATCCAAACAATACAGGTCTGAGGTTCAGTAAGGTATACCCCCTGTTTGACAAGGCCTTCACTCTATTTTTACTTAAGGACTCCTATTCCACCTCATTACCAAATATACTGAAAAAAACCCTTGTTCTGAAACTTTTTTATTTTCAACAAATACTGTGAGGAACTTCAGCTGTGATCAAAAATTCTTTTACACTCACAAATAAAATACCATCTGTGTCTCCTGAAAGGGAAGAAAGGCAGAACTTGGATATCAGCTTGGTAAACAACTGTAGCAATATTTATTCTTGACAAATCATGTGCTTTGAATTTATCTTAAGAGGTCATGAAATGCATTACTGAAGATCATATGCATACCTAATCATAACAATTATGTGTAGCTGTAAATTTGAAGGAAGACCTCTAAATAATAGAAACATCTGGGTTTTTGAGAACCTGGTTCTCAAGGTTTTTCAAAAAGCTCAGCTGTGAAATAAAATTGTGTTAGACTATTATTATTTTAAGTGATTTCCCAAGTCATCTAAAATAACTGCCTAATGGAACATTATGTAACAACATGAAAGATGCCTTTTTAGT
>VZTB01005695.1:102321-122290 GCA_013397245.1 Thryothorus ludovicianus | reverse complement strand
TGGGTTTGTGAGCGGCGGCTGAGGGAGCTGGGGGGGTTTCACCGGGAGAAAAGTGGGCTCCGAGGGGCCTTATCATCTCTACAGCTGCCTGAAAGCAGGGCCTAGCAAGGATAGGACAAGAGGAAATGGCCTCAGGGAAGGTTTAGGTCGCAGGTTTTAGGAAAAAAATCTTCCCTGAAGGGTTGGTCAAGCATCAGAACAGGCTACTCGTGAATTTGGTGGAGTAATCATCCCTGGAAGCGTTCAAAAGACCTATGGATGTAGCACTTGAGGCCAGGTTTTAGTGATGAACACGGTGGTTGGGCTGGATGATCTTAAAGGTGTTGTCCAGCCTTAATGGTGCCATGATTCTGTGAATAAAGAGCTTCTGCTGGTTTTCTGCATAAAGGTTCTTTGAACAGGATGATGGATTCTGTTCAGAGCTAATAAGCTTAAAGATGCATTTTAATAACATTCATGTCTTAAATTTTCTCTGATTTGCTTGGTCTGTGGTAGAAAACTGCTATTGCCTTGGAACTCATTCTGCTGACGTACTTTTGTACTCTTTTAACAAGATCTTGTAATTGCTTCCATATATTTCTTTAAAAATAGCTGCTAACAAAGCCATAAGGAGAGGAAATCCCAGAAATGAAAGACAATTATTTCTCATCTTATTTACCTGATAAATTTTATGTGGTGAAAAGGTGTGCACAAGTGTATTGCATTCCCACCAAAATATTTATATTGAAAAGGTTATAATTGTTATAATTCAAGGATTACATTGCATTAGGGGATTTGTAGTCCTGGGCTGACATTTATTTTTGTAATTGCTTTACGTTTAAAATCAGTACGTGTATTTTCACATAAATACACGGATCAGGGTTTACCCATGATTTATTATTTTCTCCAAGTGTGGTGAAGTCAGCATTTCAGAGTGCTGCTCTGTCCCTGGTCTCCATCACGTATCTTGCTTCCAAGGTCGCCACCTTGTGACAGAAGGCATGAAGGAATCCTGGTACTTTTACTCCTGTAGTACAGCAGATGGAAATAACGTAATTACAATGAAAATATTGTATGTAACTGAAGGAAATATCTAGTAAATACATTTTTTTTCCTACTTCAATGGCATGAAGAGTTTCAGTTATGAATACTGGCTTCTGAAAGACAGCAAAAAGCTTTTACTATTCACAATGCTTATGTCCTGATTTTTCAGGTGAGCCCTAGTCCCAGGGGAGTCTACAGCATGCTACCTTAGATTTTAGCAGCAGAATCCAGTCAAAAGACAGAACTTTTCCAAACAGACAAATTTTCCTCAAACCTCCTAAGAATCTTAATATGTTTCGTACACCTTAAGCAAACTAATTTGTCTCATAGAGAATAAATGCAGTTGATTTTCTCGTGTACCATAGCATTTTCCCTGAGTTTGTGCAATTACTATGCTGAGTGATGGCGGCAGCATCTCCCCAGTACAGAGTTTTATATTTTGCTGGGGCATTCCCATCCCAAAAGATTTTAGATAATAGAGAAATTATTATATTGAAACCTTTATTTTAGAGTTTTCAACCCCTTCTGTTGCTGGCTGCTTTAGCCACCGAGTATTTGCTCTGCTGCCTTCCAGCTGTTAGTTGTCTGGCTGTTGCTGTGTTCGTGTTGCAGTTTCTCTGGAGCTTTAGCTCTTCTGGGGTTCAGTGATGTACAGGGTTATATGAACATTCCTTCCACAAAACAGACCCTTCCTGCCTGGGGTATTCTCCTTTCCCTAAGGTAAGCAATGGGAAGCTCAGAGCCTGCAGTTCCCAGGGACTGTTTCCTGCATCAGTGCAGCATTTGCAAACTCCCCGTGACTCCCAGGCATACTGAGCATTAGGCTGGCTCATGCCCAAATAGTAGTGTTGGAATTTACGCCAACTGGAAAAAAGAAGAAAAAAAACAAAATAAAACAACTTAAAAAGCTCTTTTTGACTTTTAAACTTACTGAGAAGTTCAGCCTGGCTGGGACTGGCACAGGCACCAAAATTTCTCTTGCTCTCTTACAGATTGCAATAGCTCAACAGTGTGTTAGAACAAAAATGACAAGGCACCTCTGAGTTTGGCAAGAGGTTTAGGTAGTGGCATCCACAACAATGAGCTTTAATGCTTTTGAAATAAATTTTCATCATTGCAGTTCCTTAGAAGAGATGTTTTACTGCTCACCAGTTTACATCACCAGGGATTCCCCGTCCCTTCACCAAATGCACTGTTCAGTCCATTTATGTCATGCGTTAAACAGAGACATAAATTAGCCACACAATAATGTTTTATGACCAGAAAGAGCTGCTAGCACTCATAGGGAGGTCCCCAAGTAAGACTCTACCTGAAGTGTAGAAATTGAATATGAGGTCATCTTTTCATTTTTTTGTTCTTTTATTCTTTATGTCTTCCTTGAACTCAACCTCCTGCAGGGTACGTGAAAAGCAGAGGACCCACTATCTTGCATTTTTCTGCCTCCTGTTTCTTGTCAGTGGTTGACCATTTCCCTAATTTTAGGGAGAATCCCTGCAAATGGTAAGCCTGTCCAAAAGCCCTTGTAGCTGCTGTCTGGCTTTGACCTGATTCTTGTAATTTTGTTTTTATCACTCTGTAGTCAGTAGCAACAGAGAAATTAACTTTACTAGTTATAATTTTTTAAGAGTAAACATTTTAAGATTCCATTTTCAATGCCTATTTTAGAGAATATACATCTCCATTTAAAAGTATATTTCCAAGAAAAAGTTTAAAACATTTCCTGGAGCACAGAGTTTTCATAGAAATTCTAAAGCTCCCCCCCACCCCCTGCTTTTGTGAGTAGTACAACTTTTCTCAGAGACTGGAATTCATTTCTGCACAGAAGCCTTTTTAAGGAATTAAATGGGGTTTATGAGATCCTTAATCCTGATTCTGGCTCTTTGTGTGGTGTTGAATTTCATAGAAAGAGTGAATTTCAGACAAAAGAGACCAACGGAGTTAACATTTAATCTCTTTTTGAAACACTGAGAGCTTTCTGGTCTTGTGAGATTCTAAAATGATGTTTCATACACAAAAGTTTTCTTTGTGTCTCTTGTAGGCTGGATCACGAGTACTAGACGACTTGCATGATGTTGTCAGCAGTGCCTTTGGGAGCTCTCGTCCCTGCTGTTTAAAAGACCTAATAGTTGATAAAATCTGTAGTTTACCTTGCCCTTTGTATATGTAAGTTAAAATCTTTTATCTTCAGTGCCTGAGGTATATACAGTCTAACAGTAGGAGAGTACAAGGCTGCGTGTAGTTAAGATCACCTCTCTTTTGATCAAGTTTCACTCTAATAGAACTCAATTTATTCTATTTTCACTGCCTTAAGATTTCAGAAATACTTTGGCCTTTCAAAATCACATAGAATATGAATTACATCCTTCTGTGTTGAAGTAAGAGACTGGGGAATAAATAGGATTTGATTTTTATCTGGTGCTGGTACAAGGGTGAGGCATTCCTACATAACCCTCGAGATATTCTGTTTGAATGATGTCAATGTTTAGATAATGCTGGCCATAGCTCGACCATGTTGATGTGCTGAATTTTGAGCAAGAGCAAACTAAGAGCAGCTCACTGGCATCCCCAAGAACTGTGTAATGCAGCTCAGCAGTTTTGTGCATTGAGGGGAGGGGTATTTCATCCTACTGTCAGAGTTTTTCATCTTCATTTTAATATTTCCTGGAGAAGTTACTTTAACTTTTGTGTGGTTTCTTTTCTCTTGTTCACAAATCAAACATAACCTCTTGGCAGCATTTCCCTAGCTGGAGCACAGTCTTTTGCCAGGAGGAATGTGATGTGTCGTGATGTGTGACCGGAATAGCTGCGCTGTTAAAATTGCCGAGGGTGGATGGAGTTCCACCCACAAAATTGTGCTTAGGTACTTGAATATATTCGATCTGTGGCAGCAGAAACAAGAGACTCTTAGAATGAACTGTAGTGGCAAAAGCATTGATCTGCTTGTTAGTGCATGTGCACTGACTTTTCACCATGCTGTGTACCAGAGTCTCCGTACCTGCGAAAGCCTTTCAGCTTTAACTTAGCCTTCATTTTTGGCCTGGCTTCATGAATGGCTATTAAAGCCTTCTTTTGTGTTTTCACTGTATTATAGATGTAACAAGTAAGTATTTAAACTATAATGAAGAGAACACCTGCCTGGTTAACCCAACCTGCATGTACTACAAAGAGGATACCAAAGTATATGCAAACAAACTGACATCTCTACATTTCTTATTGTGTTATTTCTTAGTTGAGGAAATGAAGGTGACAATAACCCTGTTTGTAAGGAGGTGCAGTTTACATATTCTATCTGTAAAGGTTAGAAATCTATTAAATTATTCTTTGCATAACAGCAAAGTCAGAATAAAGGATTGTTTCATCCCAGGGCTCATAGTGGTTCTCCAAGATTTACTGTTTGAGTAAAGCACCTTTCATGTGAAGGTTTTGTTTATATTCAGATCCTTGGCAAAAAGAAGAGGTACAGGTATTAGGGCAATTCCAGACAGGTAGAGTTTAGAGTCCTTAACCTGCTCTGGTGGAGCCAACAACAAAAGTTCAGCTGACTTCAGCCACACAGATTCAGACCCTGTAAGATCAACACAGGAAAAAGATGTGTGAAAAGACACACAAGAGAAAAAGTGAAAGCAGGTTTGCTTGCGTGTTTTTTGAAATAAATATATAATGTATTTTAAAATATAATTTTAGTTCTAGATTTACATGTTTCAACCATATGAAAAATGTAGATCACATGGAGAGTTCTTTCATTGTTAAAATAATTGACATAGAAGATGGATTTTCATTTGACATATTCCTCTGAAATTCTTTAATTTTTATTATTATTGTGAAATTTGTATATCTACTCTGATTCAGGTTTTTGAACCTTTCCATGATATTCTTTCATATCTGCTTACCCCTGGCCTGATGCAGAAATACTGAATTTGAGGGCTTATTTTTCAGTGTTAAAATCTGTGACTCTTTCAGCATAATTGGGGATATATATACAAAATAACAGTATTAACAAAGGTATTATGTATCAAAAGTACTCAAAAGCAAACGATAGACAAGACAGACACAAATGCTGGTACCTGGTAAGTAATCAAATGTTATGTTCCTAAGCACAACTTCTTTGTAAGTACAATAACTTCTTGTTTTCTTAACAAGCTGTGTTCATCCAATGTCCTTAGCATAGGTATGGTCTTTGCAGACACCAGATGGTCCAGTGGGGCTTTTCCTCGCCCTAACTCTGTATTTAAAGTTAACCATCCCCTCTACTCTGTGCTTGCTCTGTCCCTCCAGAAATAGCTTTTGAGTTCACATGAGCCCAGCTTACATGGTAATGAGGTTGGGATGTGGTCTCTGGTAAACCAAAAGGAAAAACCAAATGAAAGAGTGTTACACAAACCTCCTGTCTTGAAATTCTGCCTAGAAATTATCAAAACCACAGACAATTAAATAGAGGCCAGCACAGGATCTCAGCTGCTGAGGTCATCCACTTCCTTTGAGATTATATAGACCAGAAACACTCAAACCTCTACCACCTTTCCCCACATGTCCAAGCAGTTCTTAGTGCAGAAGAGCAGCATTTTCAGCAAGGTGAAATGGGCCTGAAAAAAAGAAAGTCATTTACTAAGTAAGCAGTCCCAGACTGAATTGCCTCTGAACACTGTGAATGATGAAATAATTTGGTCATGTGAAAGGCCTCAAAGACCTGTGCCCTTAGAGGTCTGGGCTAGATTTTTATCTTAGATTTCTTAGGCTAATGTAGTTTCTCAGTTCCTTTCCCATGACTTTTCTATTTCTGATGTTATCTAAGCATATGTGACATACTTTCCCATTCAGATCTAGGGGTGCATAGTTCATTAACTGTCTTATATTTTAGCTATACAAAATGCTTAGGAATTGTCTTGGCTACTTTTTAAACACATGGGGATATAGGGGGAGGGAAAGAAAGTTCTTGGTGGGGAGTGTTGGTAAAGTTGCTTTTATTAGAATGGATGCTTGCCAGTAGCTTAACTTTAAAACTAGTGCTGACTGTAATTTTCATTTTTTAAAAGGCCTTTGCATTCCCCTCTCCCTCCTGATTTTTGTGTAATTTGACTTATTAAAACAAAATATGATTATTACTTTTTCTATGTTCTAATAGAAGATTTAAACAACTTCTTTCTTTCTGAAACACTCTGTCCTACCAATGTATTGGTTATAGAACCAATTGTGAGCAAAACTGATCACAATGAAAAATGTAATTGAGCTTTCTATGATTGGTTATACCAAGCACCTTGGAATTTCTTACATTTGGATGTAATAATATACAGTGATAGGGATTTTTTGCCTTCACGTAAGGTGCCTCCTTCAATACTAGAACATAACATATTTTGATATGATGCTTTTCTAACAGTATTTTTTTTTTGTTTCATTAAACTCAAGTACTCCACACTTGAAGCTGGTCAAAAGGTGGTTAAATGGCATGTTAAATTCCAAGCATACCATTTGCAAACTGCTTAATATTATCTGAAAGCAGAAGAGTGCAGGGCAGACCACTGGAATGCAGTTGTAGGATTGCTGGGTCTATTTTGCCCATGTGCCTTGTGTAGCTCCAACCACAGTGACCTGGTGTTAACTGCTTGCAGGGGAGGCTCAGAAGGGCTATTTCAGTTTCCACTCGCTGTTCTGAGTAGTCCTTACTTGTGTTAGAGGAGAGCCTACCAGCTCACCCATAGTCCTGCACTATTGATTATTGTGAAAAGATGGCCTCTGTTCCTTAAAACCTGATTTAAGGATGAAGTAAGAGACAGAGGGTGGATAATGGGAAACAAAAAAAAGAACAGAGGAAGACAGCCAGTTATTTATGATTGCAATGACTAGTGGAGGTCACAGAACCACGGTTTTGTAAACACCATGAATCAAATCTTGGAGAACTTTGGAATTTGATTGTTGTTTTGGCTGAAAACATTTCTGTAGCCTTACGTTATTAAATCACTCCCTTCTTCCTCTGACAGTGCCAGGCAAATAGGACCATGGGCAGTTTTCTCAGCATTTTACCTGGGAAGCTAAAGAAAGTAAAAGAAGTCAAGAGAAGCACCTAAAAGCTTAATACAGACAAGAGACCATTACTGTGTTTATAAAAAAATTCAGGCAAAACAAGCTTGATTCACATGCATTCAGGCAAACTCAGGGTGACCACTTTCTCCACCTGAGCATGATTAAATGATTAGTGCTAAGAAGTTTTTTGCAGGTGGAGAGATTTGCACTCTGTCGTTTCTGTCCTCCTTCAGACCTCTAGGGTATTTTGCTTAGTCAAAATTGACAGCACTGTTGTAGTCCAAAGATATGTTTAAGCAAACAGCAAAATTCTGTGAAGCACCCTCCAGAAGGATCATGGTGACCAATGGTGGAGTAGGAATGATGAATATTTTATAGAAATGCAGCATAGTAAGATTGCAGGCCTTCTAGCCTGCTCTGAGTGCAAGGCTCCCAGGGCTCACCTGCTCACACCTAAACCAGGGTGCAAAAGGAAGCAGTGGAGAAATAATGGAGCATGGTAAGGAAGAATATGCAATGGTTCCCTCCTACATTTGTCTAAGATTAAGGGTGTGTGGTCAAGGGTAGAGGATGATGCTTCTGACTAGAAAGCGAAGTTGCAAAATAGATAGGTGCCCTTGCAGTAAACACCTGACCTGTGGACTGGGGCCAGACTTCTTGTGAACTTCAAAATTTGGGAATGTGTCCTCCTCTCCTGTGACAGTGGTTCAGTAGCATCTGGCAGATCTTTGCTTACGCTGCCTCTGCTGTGTCAACAAAAACAGAACAATTGACCCAGAAAAAGCCCTTTTCTTAACTGCCAAAGTAGAGTATTTTTATCTTTCATAAAGTATGCAGTTTTACTGCTTTCTTGTTAGAATGTGGTTCTAGAGAAAGGATCTTAAGAGATTTTTTAGCATGGGAATTTATATTTTATAACAGCAGTCTTTTCAAATAGGCTTTAAAGTAGGTTTTTAAAAGTGATTTTTTAGGAAAGGAGAAAGAGCTGTTACTATGGAATAATGTAATGATCACTCTTCCTCATTAGTAGACAGGTGCTGATTTATCTTTTTCTGGTGATTGTAGATTATGTAACACTGATTATATTTTGGGACAGGGATGAATTTCTGGATTTATCGAGTAGGGTATCAGGAAATTGCTTTCTTGCTGGGTTTGCTTTTATTCTGATCTGATGAAAAATCAGAAGTTGCTAAAAAGCTGTAGTGGTTTAGTAACTCTTTGAGAAGCTAGTTTATTAAGAAAGTGATTTTTTTTTTGTACAAAACATGTCATAAAAATGGGTTAGTTGAGATTAGCCTCAAGTTAAATATTGCTCAGAGCATTTTTCAAAATTGTGAGTAAATTAATATTTTCAAAATACAGAAATCCATCTCATATTTCAAAATAATTTTGTTTCAAACTATAAATTAATGACAACTTTTTGTAAATTATACACATATCCATATTAGAAATCACACAGTTAAATTTACTTAAATAAAATGGTTAGTACCTTGCATCAGTGTACCATTTTGGTTAACCTTTTTGTTCAGATTTAAGGGAGTTTGTGATTTTTTTCCCCAGTTCTACCTATTCCTTGCAGTTTGGAAGAGGATTTATTTAAACAAAAAGTTTAAAAGCTTCTCTCATTAAGTAGGCCAATTCCCACTGGTCCTATTAAAATGAAACAACAGTGAAAAGAAACCAACTAAAAAGTCTGATTGTTTGTATATCTCCAGCCTTGGGAGATGTGAGTGTGGGAGGGAGAGATGGAGAAGGGGAAGGATAGAGGAAATTACCATATGTGTACTCTTATTCTGATGCAATGGAAGATAAATGAATTTAAGTTGCATGGTTGCTTTGCTTTGTAGCTTATCAAAGATACTTAGAAGGGGCCTGAAAGCCAGAGCTGTAGCTCACAAAAAAACTGCTTAATTTGCAGAATAATCTGAGGTTTTATTAGTCCAGGACCCAAAAAACCTGTTCTGCTAACACTGTCCAAAAGGGACCTGCTTCCTCGAATTCAGGCTGTGCGCTGGGAGTTCCCCAGGTAGGGACTCTCACTTTATTCAAGGGGTTGATCCCTTCTGGCTCTGGTGCAGTGCTGAAACAAAGTCATTGAAGAAGAGACTCCAAGTCGTCAATTGTGGGTGATGCTTACTCAGAAAATCCAGGTAGGACTGCCAGACTGACTCCAGCCCAAAACCTGAAGTGGACAGAAAGCCTGGCTGACTGTAGTGCACTTTCCTTGCATGCCTCACGCTGTGAGCCAAAGTTGTGATCCATTTGTGTTTTCTTTAAGGCTTCTTTTGCTTTGTGCCTTTGGGGCTGGGGGTGAAGGAGGGGTAGGGTGGTGTTGGTGCTTTCTGTTTGTATCTTTTTTATAGCCCCAAGTAAGTATTTGTTTTTTCTGCACAGTATATCCTTTTTCATGGGGACCTTTGGTTTTTAGGTGCTTGGGAGTGGTGTTCCTGGTATGAATCATGATTGTGCTCTATCACGCTGTACTTACATGCCAAAACACCTTTCCCTCTTTAGTGTCTACAGAGAACTTTGTGTGTGTGGTTTTACATTAAACTTTTAACACACTTTGATAGGCAACTCTGTTCCTTTTCAGCATGGGATGTGCCCAGTAGATGGCACCTGGAACCCGTGCACTGACAACTGCTTGCCCTGAATTCCAATGTATCTTAATTTGCTGTGCTGGAGTGATTTTTAGTTAACACACACCCTACGTTTTCATTAAGACTGGCCAAATGAGGTTACTTTAACCTCGATTAATAAAACGTATAATCATTTTGGAAATATTTGGAGTCAGAGACCTGCCAACTGCTTTTTTCTTTCTCTTTTTTTTTTTCACACCCTCCCCCCGCCCCCCGGATCTTGCAGTAATCAATATAAGACACTAAAATGCAAATCACAGAAAGTGTCTTGCATTTCATAGCTCCTTTCAGCCGCCCTTCCTGACTCCCCCTGCATAATTTAACCCTTGCTGGAAATCACGGTTGTCGATGCACTGGTGAGGGAACCATCAGCCCAACACGCTCTTTCTTGGTATTTTTCAGGGAGAATAAATTAGGCAAATGCACAGCAAAGCACCGCTGCTACCAGCCGCGGCATTACGGGGGGGAAGGAAGGGCCGGACATTGGCACGGTCCTGGCCCTACCGGGGGACTTCTACTGACAAAAAAAGATGTCTGTGACCCCGGGACGAGGGCGGGAGCCGCGGCTCGGGGCCGGCAGGGGCCGCTGCTGCCCCGCGGGAGCCGCTGGCTGAGCCCCCGCATCCTCCGCATCCTCCGCATCCTCCGCATCCTCCGCATCCCCCTCCCCGCGAACGGCAGGGGGGCCTGCGAGAGTGTCCTCAGCACCGCGGGCAGGACCCCAGCATTGCATCCTGCTCGTACCTCACAGGAAAAAAAACCCTAAACCCAGCACTTATTTTATTTTATTTTATTATTTTCAAGACTGGCCCCTTCCCTTACAAAATTTTCAACACTCTGTAATTAGCTACCAGAATCTGTTTCATTTCCACTAGTTTATTTATTTTACAGTTATACTGTGCGAAGAAGGCACATCTTGGAAGCAGGTTAAGTGTATTCCTGTTTTGCATGTCAAGTCCATCATGGTACACTATAATAGGCAAATATCCTCTTGGCTTAATGTTGAAATACCTACTTTAAAGGTGCACCTAAAGCCAAGATTTGCTATTACTGCTCCAGGAGATGTATTCTGCAGTACACCTGTGGCTGTGTCATCTCCATGTTGATGTGTTGCAGGTATTTAATGATAATTAACTGAACTGCAAAGCACCTGAGTGCATTTTAACTCTAAGTATACAAGCAGCTCTCCTGAAGTCAACAATTCCCTTCAAGCACTTTAGGTTAATCATGTGCTTAAATGCTTGACTATGTCTTCAGTCACCACATCACAGCCTGCAGAGGAGCTGTGAAAAGTATTATGATTAAATGTGAGGTAGGGGAGTCCAGGCTGAGATCAAGGCCTGTGGCTCTGGAACAAGCTTATTCCATCCGAATCCTGCTGGGCACAGGATCCTGGATTTGGGGATCCGAACGCAAAATCAGCGCTGATCTCAGTAGTCTGCCTGAAGATTAATGGCTCTGTCCTGCTGGAAGGGCTGTCACAGCATGTTGTAAATCCACTGTCATGTCATATGTAGACACTAAAGAAGCTGCAAAAAGCCTTAACAGAGCCTGGATCTGCACTAATGGCCAACTTTCAGCATGAAATTCCCTGCTTACACACATTCCTTCTGCAGCTTCTAATACCATCAGACTTTATGTAAGCTGATCTGAGTTTAAGTCAGCTGACATTGATTTAAAAGGATAATCTCTACAAAAGTATTGACCTCTGCATATGAAAGAACTAAAAAAAACCAGCAGGGAATACACTGTAAAACTAACTCCTGAGGCACTTATGGGCTTTGCCTTCCCTAAACCTAAACCCAGCCGTGCACTGAGCCCACTTGGGATAAACAGCCACTCTCTACATGAAGGCTGCATCATCAGCTCTGCAAAGCAGTGGCCATAAGTATGCTGCTCATATGCTCAAATCCTGATGAGATGTCAGGAGTAGCAAAACTTGTGGGAAGAAGGAAAGGGAAAGGGGAAAGGAAAGGAAAAAGATCATTGATAAGGCTACAGGGGATATGCAGGGGATAACAGTAAATTCTGCGCATGGTTTTAAACATCACAGTAATGAATACAGTGCAGAGGCAGATGGCTGGGAAAGAGCAAGTAGTGTCTGCTTTCCCCTGATTTAGAGGCAGACAGGATGTGAAGGTCCTCAGCTAGACAGTTGGAGCAGTAAGTCATGGTAGGCTAAAGTTCCTTCTCAGTCACATAAAGTTATTATTTGAACCTTAGCAGTTTCAGTAATAACTGAAAATAGTTCATTATGTATGTAAAACAATGCCTATCTCGGTCTAACTCTATCCAGTTAAATGACTGGTTTGTCAAACAGAGGCTAAATGAAATAGAATTATTTGGCTCAGTACTGGAGCCGGTGCTATTTAATATGTGTACCAGGGAACTGGACAAGGGGATCAAGTGCACCCTCAGTTTGCAGATTACACCAAGTTGGGCAGGAGTGTTGATCTGCTGGAGGGCAGAAAGGCTCTGCAGAAGGATCTGGACAGGCTGGATTGATGAACTGAGGCCATTTTTATGAGGTTCAACAAGGCCAGGTGCACCTGAGTCACAGCAACCTCAAGTGGTCGGGAGAAGGGGTGGAAAGCTGTCTGGCAGAAAGGACCTGGGGTCAATGGCAGCTGAACATGACCCTGTGTGTGCCCATGTGGCCAAGAAGGCTGATGGCATCCTGGCCTGGATCAGGACAGGGGGACAGTCACTGCCCTGGTCCTGCTGGCCACACCTTCAATGCTGTGCTCAGTTCTGGGCCCCTCATACTAGAAAGACAAGAGGTGTGGAAACACCCATCTGGAGACCTGAGTCACTTTTTGGAGAGCTGTGCTGCTTACTATGGTGGCCCATATCAGAGATCATTGAGAGACTACAAAGCTTTGTACAGGACACTGACTATTACCCACTGCTGCGCGTGTGGCACAGTCAGGTCAATCTGAGAAGTATCAGGAAGGGTAACATAACTTCAGGAGTACTGGTAAGGGATTCTGGAGCACAAGTATCAGACTCTATGATTATATTGGATTCTCTTGAATTTACTCAGACAGAGGCATCTGGTAAACATCAGTAAACTTGGTTTATTATTGGAAAGCAATTTATTGAGTATTGTTTTCTGCTGCTTTATAGTTAGCTCAAAAGGTAAATTAGAAAAAGTCTTGAAATACTTTGCTTTGTAGATAAACACTTCAAAAAAATCAAAAATGCTAAATAGATTTAATGAATATATTTTTAGCAAACCCACCAAATACAGTCTTCTGATTCAAAGGGATAGCTTCGAACTCACAAACCTCACCTTTTCCTGCCTTTACTTCTATTTTTGTTGTAATATTTTGTTTAGAAAGTGAAAACAGATTTCACACTGCTGAAAAGCCAAGCCAAACTCTTAAGGGAGTTAATTTCAATGATGTGTGAAGTTACCAGAGCCTTTTTTCCCCCTTAATTTCAGGTAGTACAATATGTAAATTGGCCAGAATACTCTGTTTCTTTTGGGATAATTTCTTTTGGGAGATCTCCTGAAACCTGTGATGTCTCACACTTTTGATTCCTTCCTGTCTGCGAGTGCAGTGCAGCGCAGTGGCACAGCCTCTCTCCCACTCCCTGACTGGTATTTTTTTAACTTAACTTCAAGCACTACTCTGCAGAGATATATTTTTTTTTACTCTGTTGAGCTGTCCAGGCTTTCCTAGTCGATGCAAACAAGCGAAAGGCATTTCTAGGGCATGAGTCACCTTGCTGTAATATACACAACTGAAATCAGGTAGAGTGCTTTTCATTTAAGAGGAAATGTGAAATGTCTCAGGTTCAAGGCATTAAGAATCAGTGGAATTAGGATTTCAGCATTCTAGTTTGATTTCTTTCTGCAAAGGGAATACATTTGAGTACTGCTTCCTTTGGCTCTATGTTGAAAGCATAATTCATTAATAATTCTGAAGTGTTTGGATAGTAGGGTCACACTGGGTAGGTAACTATAGGGATATCTAGGCAGTAAAAACATTCAGAATGAATCACGAGTCTGTGCATCAAAACCGAGATTCATTAATCTCAGAACTGAAATTAAACTAATGTACTCAGTGAATAGACAGATTAATTTTAACAATGTCATTGCCACACCGTGTTCCTTCCTTGAGGACAGGTAGAAACCCAAGGCAAATCCTTTTCCCAAGCCATGGGTCATTAGGGAGAGAAAATGCTGCTCTCAGATCCTTGGAGCCCCTGTTGTGCACACTGTGCTGCCAGGGTGTTAGCAAGCCAGCATTCATATGCTGTATTAGAAAAAAAAAAAGTTTCATTCATATCATTGAGGCTTAAGATGAAATACAGTCTTTTGGCAAAGATACACGACTAAGTGTCATGAGATCTGTGATGCCTTCCCAGCTTTCCTTCAAGTCTGTACAGCTCACTTTTTCAGATATAAGTGACTTAAGTACCTAAAGCTGTAGGCAGAGAATACAGACAAATGATTGTGTGTTTTTAGGACTGCTGAGTCACTGAAGCTGCGTTTGAAAATTAACCTCTAGCTTGTTAATTCTTTCAACTTGTTATGAAAGCTGCTGGAAAGTACTATATGAGTACCAAGAATAATTATTCTGTAAGTGTAACAGTTACAGTGTCAGAAAAAGAATATTCTGAAAGATCCTCAGCCTATTTTTTTTTAAGTATGGAAAGGCATCAGTAATCACAAAATGCCTCTAAAATCTCCTTGAAGTTTTAGAAAGCCAAAAAAGACAGCTCAGCTAAACCTGGAGTTGTTCAGACAATAAGATATGCAAAGACTGACTTCCAGCAGATTTAGGTTTATTACAGCCCCAGCTAACTCATCCACTGAGAACCTCACTTTCCTGGCCCACCTGGTAAAGCTGCTGTATGTGGACCACAAAATGTCCCAGATCACATCTCAGTTGTTCTAAATGTGCATTTTGGCTGGTGCAGGGGACAGCACTAATTGGTTAAGTATGTTCTAGTGTCTGGCCACCAGCTGCCAGCCACAACATCGCACAGTGTTGCCTTAATGCTGTTTGTTCCAATCAGTTAATTTGTCTGGATTATGAACTCTTCTGCCATCAGGAAGAGAAAAGCACTTTAAGGCTATTTCAACCCGTCTGCTCTGCCTTCCCCTGTCAAAAGTCTAATTTGCAATTAGGAATTTCAGCAGCACTTTCATGTGCTCAGAAAGCAGCAGAGCAAAGCTTCCAGAGAGATTCACTTCCCTTAGAAATAGAGGTGTCAGCAATTCCCAAGAAGCTGGTCTTTATCAGAAGTTAGTAAATTGTTAGTATTGTCGTTTATGGGGCTATAAAAGTGCACAGAGCCAAGCTGTCTCCTCCAGAGACCGGCGTGGTAACGTGTGTCTCACATAGTCCGCTCCTCTCAGGCTGGAGCCAGCCACACTGCTGGGGTTCAGGAAAGAACTCTCTGCTGGGAAACCCCAAGCTCAGGATGAGCCTGTCCTTTATGAGGCCCTAATAATGTGCTGGTTAGTGTAAAATAGGGATGAGATGCATGAAACCCTTTTCGTTTCCTGTGGGACCTGCTGCCAAAGTTCTCCTTCTACTTAGGTAGCTGTTCTTAAACCTTTGCTTGTACTTGTGTTTCCTCATCCCCTAATTTAAATATTATTTTCCAAATAAGACCCTAATTCAGGAAGATGCTGAATTGCCTCCTGGGAAGGCATTGACTTTTCTACGGTTCCCATCTATTTCTTCCAGCAATACCTTTGAAATTATGGCCTTTTTTATTAGTTCTGTTGTTGTTATTATTGGTATAATACAAGACTCTTCCAAATGAGTGATCCATACTTCTAAGTGTGTTGTTTTGTAATTAAATCCTGGGGCCATGCTTTCTAAGGGATTTCAGGCCAATGAGTAATTGCTCAGTGAAATAATCTGTAAATAATGAAGACAGGAATGAACAGACCGGCATGAATACAGAAAGTAGGAATCATATTCTTGCAGGTAGAAGTCCTGGTAACTCTCCCTCTCTGAATTAGTTGCCTTGAACTGTTTTATAGTCAATGTAGGAAGATTAATTACTCTAGGGTGCAATTCCTGTCAGCCAAAAACAGATTAGATAATTCATGCCCTAAAAGTACCTGGTTTACTCAAGTGACTAGAAAACGAGCTCAGAATGGCTAGATCAAGTGTAGATGTCTACATGGTAAATATCTAAAGTGAAGTTAGATGTCCCTCTCAGTCCTGGGGCTGACAGCAGCAGAGCTGGTGGGAATGTCAGCAGTCACCAGTGGCCTTGGTTCTTATCCAGCAAGGTTTGATGGCTGGAGATCCCTTCTTTATCTATTTTAGGGTCACTTTGGGTTTCACTATTTTCTTAATACAGCCTGCATTACATGGACTTTATTTTCTTTAGTCCTCAATTACTCAATTTTGCAGCCCCTTTGTTATATCTAAAGTGGTTTTAGACAGTTGCCTGCCTGTAGGGACCACTGGCTGACCACTGGGATTTGTGTTTACAGTCTGGGACCTCAAATACACCCTGTGTTTGCATTCTTGCAAGTTGTATTTTATTCTAGGATCAGATATAGTTTAATCTACACAGAAAATCTACTTGTTATCACTATAAACTAGAGCTAACTCACAGCAAACCCAACTGCAGGACATTTCCTCCCCCAGTTAAATAAAACAAGCTCATTATCAGCTTAGGCCAGGACAAGCCCAAACAAACCCTGACACCCTTTTCTGTCACATCAATAAAAAACATGTGGCCTTTTAGTAGGAATGGCAAAAAAAAAGTAATATTTACTGGGCTGCACCAAACACCATCCAGGAGCTGTTTGGCTGTGTTTGCACAGTGCTGTGCCTCATCTGCTGTGCTCCAGAAGTCGTGTAGCTGTGTTGACACTGCTGTGCTAATACAGCTACACAACTGCTGAGCAGCGTTTAGCTCGCGTATGCCCAGCTCAGCACACGGACAGCGAGAGCTTCCATCTGTCTCCAGCCGTCTTTAGAGGCAGGTCCACAGGCTGGCTGTCTCTTGGAAAAATGCAAGCAAGTACGAGGACAAAGATCTTGGAACTCTTATAGTGATGGCTCAGTGTTTAGGAAAGCCATCTGAGTAATTCTAAATGCCCGGGTATTTGGAACACCTTTTTGGAACATTCAGTGTTCTGATCACTGACCACCTTGAAAGTGGTCTCAGCAGGCATTGGCTGACTGATGAAACACAGATCTCTAGTCCCCTAAAAAAGTTTATTTGCACTTCTAGTTATTCAATAGCAAAAATCAAGGATCCATTCAAAAAAATAGGCATCTTCTTCAGTAAATATAATTTCCAATGTCCTGGAATGACATTATTTAAATGCAATTGTGAGATTACTGTACTGACAAACTGAAATCTTTCTAATTGTTTAAATTAATCCCCACTACCAATCAGAACAGAATACATACTCTATTAAGTTGACAATTACCATATATTTGAGCATTTCACAGTCCACTTAAGTCTCCTGATAGAGTTCCCTGAATGATCTCCCCACCTCATTTCTTCCTGTCTAGCAGATTGTTTTAAGAAGTGTTTAAACACCAGAGCAGGTGATAAAATATTTCTGGTAATCCTTTAAGGTGAATTATAAGCTTCTGGGAAAAAGGGTTGACTTTCATTTAAGGGATAAAATACGGCCAAGTTCAACAACCATGGAAAAGTAGCAGCCACCTGACAGTAAACAGCCAGAGACACGCTAAAGGGACTGGTGGTTTTGTTCTAATTTACTTTTGTGGCATTCGCTTGACAATATAAATATCATAGAGATGACTGCATTTCAGCTGTGTCTCTTTCAGATGAAGGGTGGCTCCTGGGGTTGGAGTAATCATGTTGTGAAAGGGGCTTCTAAACTAAGCCCGGTGGATCTTGTTCGATGTGTTCCTTTTTTTTTTTCCTTTTTCTACCATGTTAGGCTCTGATGGCTAGCTTTGATGTAGATGCCTACTTTATTGACATCTAAAGTCAGATGAGATAAATTCTGTATGAATCCTAAAGGCAATACCTCCTAGTTAGAGTTTCCAGTGATGAATAAAGACTTCCATAAAATGCTGGACACACATGAAACTGAAGTTGTGGCATGCAGCTTCATTTTAAGAGGCTAAATCAGATGAAAACAACACAGACACATGGGACAAGTACATAACTGATGCAAGCTCATTCTGCCAATTCAAATGGAATGCTTTTCTGAAGGGATGACTTTGTGCCAGTGGACTCTGTTCCAGAGCAGAAACTGTCTCATGTCACTCTCCTTTTACAGTGGACTGGGTATTGCCTATCTTTTCCAAGTGGCGAGGAGTTGATGTAAATACCTTTTCTTTTTTTTAATCTACCATGACATAAATACAGTCATGTGCTCTTGTCTGACTACAGATCAAATTTCTACTGTTTGGTAATGCATGATATCAATGAAGGTGGAACCAAGGTTGTTCTGTAAGGGCTTTTATGCCTGAGCAATGACATCTGCCATCTGGCTTGTCTTCTGTGCTGATCTGTGCTGGCAGACCCCATTTTGAACAGTGAATAAACCTTATCAGGCACAGACATATTTCTGTTCATTGATCCTGGTCACCTGCTTAAGCCTTATTTGTGCTGTCTGACATGTCTTTCACCCCAAGGAGAGCTTCTTTCACATGATACGTGAGGAATGGGGCTAACATGTTCTGGCATCTTCCAGTGTTGAGACTGGTTCCATAATAAGCTTCATACTCTGAGATGGCTGCTACTTTGAAAGGTTTATTGACCTGATAAATGTTCCTAGCTCATGTTAAATGGGCTGTGAGTCTGATCCAGATGGCTTGCTGATACAGCTTTGAGGTCAGAAGCTGCTGACACTTGTGCCAGCAATGTGCATAAGCTACAGCGTCTGGGATCAAAACTGTAATTCTCTTGTTCATCAAACCAGGCCTCTCTCAGTTGCTGGTGGTTTTGCAACATGAATTTCTCACTTGATACACTAACAAAAAGAGAAATACTTGTGTCTAATATCTTAGGATAATTGATGCAGGGAAGACAAACTATCAGAAGATATTCTGCCTCTCTTTTTCATTTTCCTTTGCATTCACAAAGGAATCCATGTCAACAGTGAACATCCTTTGAATGGATGGTGCCATTTCTCATCAATGCTGAAGCAGATTTCCCAGAGTTAAACATATTTTTAAATCAACTGGGAGATTCATGTTCAGACAGAGTAATAAGACATCACACTTAAAAAAAATAAAAAATATAAAATTGGGCCAGCACATCCAATGTTTTTGCTGATGGACACCATTTGTTTTGCTAGAAGGAGGGATGTCAAACAAAACTGTGGTGAGGACAGTACAAATATTTTCAGTCAATAGAGTAGAAATTCTTAGCAAGTTCACTTTGATTTTGATCACACCTTTTCTTCCAGTACTCTAACAAAAAATGCACAGCTAGTAAGTGGTGCAAGAGAAAGCAATACTTAAATCAGACAGCAAATAACTTTTGAAAAGTACAGTTCTTATTCGTAATTCTATGGTTGCACAACAGTGCAATCCTTCTTGTCTCAGAGAATCATCTTTCCATGTGACTAGTGTGTCTACTCAGAACACTTCATGTTTTAAATATGAAAAAACTTACTAAGCTGATTTGGTTGGGATGAGAGAGGGGTGGTGGTGGTTAAAATTAGACAGCTGCCAAGACCAGCGTTTTTTGGAAAGTGCTGCTGAACAGCCCTTTTTAAAAAAGATCTTTACCACGGCCGAAGTGTCACTTTTAACTCTGTACTGTACACCTATGTACCAGCTTTTCCAAGAGCCATGGGCCTTTCAAATAGTGAATCTAAACCGTGGGAAAAAAAAAAAAATCATAAACTAGTTAAGCTACTTGAATCTTGGACAAAACTTGATACAAGTTGCATAGAGATCATGGCATTTTTGCTGAGGTGGGGCAGAAGGCAAAGCCCCCGAGTCAGCGAGGACTGATGTGACCGTGTTTGACTGCGGATCGGTCCGGAGGTAAAGCCCCACCGGGGCGGGGTGTGCGTGCGCTCTGCCCTCGGCTCGGAACGCCGGGAGGCCGAGAGCCTTACAGGGACCGGCATCCCGGAACGCCCTGCTGAGACCTTCAGGACTCTGAAGCCAGTGGGGTGGTACCGATTCCCTCGCAGCTAAATCCAGTTCGATAACGAGAAAAAAATGAACGCGAGGCCCGCGGGCTCCCGCCCCGCCGCCGCCCGAGGCGCCTCACGCGCCGCAGCCGCTGGGCGGCGCCCTCGGGCAGGAGGAGAAGCGCGCGCGGGGCCGGGGGCGGGAGCGGGGCCGGGGGAGGAGAGCGGG
>VZTB01005695.1:0-102230 GCA_013397245.1 Thryothorus ludovicianus | reverse complement strand
CACAGGGATCTGCTTGGCTCACAGCCGAGGGATCCCGGCGTTTGCACAGGCTGGGGTGGCTGAGAGGGCGCCGCCATGCAGGCGAGATGGGCGTGGGGGCGGGCGCGCCGCCGCTGGCCCTGCCGGCCCCGCTGGGTCTGTACAAGGCAGCGCTCCATCTGTAGCACCCTCAGAGTCTCCCTCCCCGTCCCGCAGAGGCCGCGGGCTTCCATCTTTGCCAGCCCTGGTTTCCGCGGCGGTGTCTCAGCCCCTCGCCTCCTTGTCCCCGACGTGGGGACAGGCTGGTGCCAGGCACTCCTGGTACCCCCAGAATCGGGATACCCTGCTGTCCCAGCGGGTGTGCCGGCGCCAGCGGCGCTGGGTGGGCCGGAGGAACACTGCAGGGAGCCTGGCAAGGGGATGAGCCGGGCTGTTGCCAGTGATGCCCAGGGCCAGGGTGCAGGGGGGCCCAGGGAAGTGGAGGAGAGCTGTGTGCTGCGGCAGAATCGCTTTCCTTTCCGTGGCTGGGGTCATGCAGGGCTCCTGTCCAAGCACATCCGAAGGAGCAAGTGGGGCCCGCTCCCCTGGGACAGCAGGGACAGAGGTGCCAAGGACTCTGGAGCAGTGGCTGCAGTTTGGGGCTGGTTTCATAGGTGGGCTTAGGGGAACATGAGACCCCTGAAGGGCTAATTTCAATTGGAATTGCACAGTAATCAGAGGCTGAGGAAGGATCTGGTGTGGAGGATAATTTGGTCTAATGGTAGGGATGGGTTCACATGGCTGGACAACTCCTGTCTGGGAAGTGGCCCTGAGTGCTAAGAACCAGTCTCAGCATTGTCTTGTAGCCATCCTGGAGGGGCAGCACTCTGGGGCTACCAGTGGGCAGCAGCTGGTCAGTGGGATGGACCAAAGGCTGAGCTGAAGTGCTGTGTACCCCAACCTTCCCTTTTCTCCCTTGGCCCAGAATCTCCTTCCCTCCCTTTGACCTGCACAGGCCTCAGCTTCATCCTCCCTTGTCTTTTTGTGACCCAAGCTGCCTTCTTCAGGACGATGAAACCAAACTTTCTATCCCTTCCTGGCCCTCCTTCCCTATCCCTTTGCTAAGCTTCCCCTTCCTGTCCTTTGCTGAACTGTCCCTAACATCTGATCTACAAGTGAGGTCTCAGCAGAGCTGAGTAGAAGGGGAGAACCACCCCCACCCTTGACCTGCTGGCCAGGCTGCTGGGGATGCAGCCCAGGACGTAGCTGGCATTGATCTATAGCGAGGATGATTCTAGATTGTAGGTAGAAGCTTTTTTTTGTCCTGTCCTTTTGCAAAGGTGACACTTCTTTGACTGACATTTGAGAACTTCTGGTAGACCTTAAGGACATCTGCTGAAGCTGTACGGAGGAGGTCTCAGCACTGTTTTATTCTGTCGCCCTGTGAACCTGCATGTCGTCTTCCACTTTAGTAATTTTAGGATCCTGAGGCATGCTCTAATGTAGTCTGGTTTGAATATTAACAGGTCCTGTGTGTCTCTTCTCTTTAAGGAAAAGGCAGAGGAGAGTTCATCTTAGAGCATCATTGCAGGGTAACTCAGTTCAGGCTAAAGTGTGTATGTGCACAGCATCAGCATCTCAGCTGATATAAATAGGCTTGGTCTGTTCGGTCATTAGGATGATACCAAACTGTGGAAAAAGTATGGAATAATTCAGTTCTGTGCCATGGGAAAGATTTGATGTTCTTCACACTCCCAATGTGCTTTCAGCTACAAAGGACATTCCTTCATTAAATTCTGCTGTGTTTAATTACGTTGAGTGTTTTAATAGTCAGCTTTGCTGTTGGAGTGTGTGACTAGAGGAGAGTATGGCTAGCAGAAAGAACCATTTAGCTGAAAAAAAGTAAGTATTCTCTGAATCCTGGAACCAGTTTTCCTTACCTGATAGGAAAGTTGAACGTTATGGGATGTCCCTTCATTTCTAAACTGGAAAAAAAACCCCATGTTTGAAAACTGAAATTTAATGTGAGTAAAGCTATCACATTGGCTTGTTTTCTTCAGATATACAGTTTAGACTATATTTTATGTGATGTAAAAATGTTTTAAAGCAATAATTTCAAACAATACTTCAACATATTATAAAGGATTTTCCATTTTTTTTTTCTTCCAAGCAAGATTTAGACTTTATCAGAGAGTTGTCCCAAGACATTCTGGCTTAAAAAGCCTCAGCATTTCCAAGGGGGTGAAATGCTCCATTAGTTTTGTAACTAAATGTAATTACATTTATTTTTATTTTTTATGATCTGCATTTCACTAATTTTGAATTCCTATGTATCCTATTTAGAGAATATTTTCATCATTAGCTGTCTATTTTAGCGGGGATTTTTATCTAGGTGTCATAGATGGGAAGTAAATGTAAAAGGTACTTCAGATGTAAAATAAACATTCATTTAATTCCTATGGTAGGAACACATTTATATTTCATGATTTCTAAATTCAACATACTGTAATATCTAGATCTGGATGGCTGCTTTCGAGGGGAAATGATAAACAACATTGTCCCTTGCAGTTAGATAGCAATATTGAGAACAGTCATTCAGCAGCAAATCAAAAGATTTATATTAAAAAGGAAAGTCATATTAATCTTGCCTGGTTGCACCAATGTATGAAACTTATTTGAAATAGAAGGTAGAAACAGTAACCTGCAAAAGAGTGTGATTACACTTCAGCCTAGAGAAGCAATGATAACATGGAGATAGAAAAGGAACTGTCTGTAACTTGGAACTATTTTTTTCTTCTGCATTGAAACAGAAAACTCAGTATCTGCAATAACTGGCTGAAAGGATGGGCTTGTCAGATGCTGTGTGTGTATCCTACTTCATAGAATGCATGGGGAGAGATGCATTGCAGTATGTAAAAAGTCTTTGTCAGATAGAGTGCTTTTGATCTTGGTATTTTATCTTGTGTGAATTTTTGTGTAGTGGGCCTTTCATATATATGGCAGGGAATAGTGTGTTTTACTGATAGTGCAGGCAAAGTAAATATCTAATGCCGTGTGCTAAATGGTGTGGACATGTGGATATACAGCTATTTATGAGTTTTGTGCTTTTTTTTAGGTATTCCTGGGTGCAGAAGAGCAAATAAAAAATTGTAACTGGTAGCTAGATTTTCATTATTTGAACTCACTGTTTCATAGTAGCAGATACAGATAGTGGGTTTATGATTGCTTTCCTTAGACACTCCCAAATTTAGGCAAGATAAAATATTTTCTTGGTGTCTGTTGACCAGGACTTGGGAGCTTTGGGCTAAACTTTGACTTTAATGCTCCAACCAGGCAATTGGCTTTGTGGGCACGATGCAATCTTTTATTTTCCATTTGTAAAATGGATGAAACCACTGAGAGCAATGGCTGATCAGCAATAAATGTGTCTGCTGTGCATCCCTATATGGGTCAGATGAGTCTTTGGCAGTCTTATTTTCTGATTTTTTTTTCCCTGCCTTTTCCATTTAATGTGCAGTGCATCTGATTGGTCATATCAATGGGTGTGTCTTATTCCGTATGTGCTCAATTTCAACACAGTGGCATCCAGTGCCAGCAAAGGGCTCCCAGCATTATTGCAGTACAAATAATAAAAAAATACAGCCTTAGTGTGAGTTGCTTATTACTGCTCAAAAGCAATACAGCAGGTTCATACAAACTATTTTTTATCTCCCAGGAAGAAGTTTTCACAGAGACAAAGAGAGAATTATCACTTCATGAATAAACAACTCTAGAGACTTTTCAGATAAAAAAAGCAGAGATTGCAAAAGGCTTTTCAGGAACAGTATAATTCCTTTTGTTAAGTTGCTCTAAAGGACACTGTGTTCCTTGCCATTTTACCTCAAAAATATATTTCTCCATCTATGGGGAAATTTGTTTTCCAACTTGGTGAAGTATGGTCAGGTTTTAGAGCTGTTATGAATCTTATGTAGGAAACATGGGAACGGTTCTGATATATGACAGATGTAGTGCAACTACTATGATGAAAACCATTCAAGGAACTCATATTTTTTCTTTCTCTTCTGCTGTGTTCAGAGAACCCTTCTCTCTGTATCATCAGTCTGGAGTTACAGAGCCCCAAAGCTGGATGTCAGAAAACTCAGAAAACGTCACTGGTTCCAGCTCATCCCTCATGTAACTCCATGGATTTGGATGAGATTATACCAGGAGTAAGCTGAGCCCAGTGATCTTTACTGAGCCTCCTTGACTTCATGAGATTCAGCACGAGGATTTGTTATGCTAAACTGTCAGAAGAGGCCAAAGAATTGTGTAAATGGAGTGGAGTTAGGAAATGGGGAGGGGGAGGGAGGAAGAAAAAGTATAGAGGGAAGAGAAAGCTGATTTCGGATCACTGTCAGCTCTGCCTACATCCTTGCCCTTTATATTTCCCCTGCTTTTATTTGGTTTTCTTTTTGCCATTCTTTTATTCATTTTATTTTCATGGTTTGGTTATTTTAGCCAGCCTTTTCTCTGTGGTGCTTGTTCAGTTTTTTAGCACTGTCATTTGAATAGCTTTTAACAGCTACACATATTAATCAAGTGACAGGGACTCCCTGGGGGAAGCGATTCAGCCTTTTAGCAGCACTTGGGAAATCTCCTTTACTCTGATTCCATGGAGCTCTGCATATGCTTAGTAGCAAAAAGGAGCTGTGAAAAAGGCAACTTTGGTAGGTTTAACACAGAGCAGGTGGAGACCTTGGGCTGTGAATCTAGTTGAAAAGAATAAACTCTCCCCATTAAAGGGGAAAATCTGGAATGGGTGCAGAATTTACTGATGTTTGTAAATATTTTGCTGTTGTGGTTGTTATTTCCTTGTTAAGTGCATTACTGCAGTGCCCAGACATAACTGTCATGGACTATGACTTGTACTTGCTACACACACTGGTTTTAAAGCCGAGCTCCTATTTTGGGAAAGGCTCTCCTGGATGAAGATTATGCTTTTGAAGTGAATGAGGGGAAAAAATAGTAAGTTTGCAGTTCTTCTCTGAGTTTCCTTTATCATCAGGTCTTGGCGACATTTTCAGGAGCCAATAGGAAAAGTCAAATTAGAAAGCAATTTGAGCTTTCCACTCTGCACAAATACTGGATTTAAGCTCTTTGCTGGCTCAGAGTTATGATTTTGAAAGTATTTTTCACGAAACACCGTTTTAAAGATCACTTTACTACTTGAAATCATAATTTACAAGAGAAAATCTTTTGCATGATCAAATGAGCACTTTTTTCTTTTTCAGTGAGAACTTTCAAGAACACAGGACTAAAAGTGAAGGCTTTTTTGTGTTGTGTTTTGCTTTCTGTAAATTTAGAAAGATTGTGGAAGTAGTGAAAGCTGTGCTCTCAGTAAGAAAAAGAGACAAGCAGAGTGGTCTGTGAAAGACACTCGTTCTGTTTTGAAGTCCAGAGGCTAAACACATTTGAGGAAATAATGTTTAACACTATGCAAGTAGATTTGACATGCAGGTCCCACTGCAGCAGTCTCCATGTAGTGTTTGAGAACCTATTTCATCCAGGAGGAGGCAGTTTCTGTAGCAAAACAAAGGCAGATTTTCTCCTAAGAAAACAGGCAATTTTTCTCCTAAGAAAACATGATTGTGTTGGTGACTGTAGATAGGAAATGATGAACATGTAATTTTTGACAGTACAGACATTACCTGAGTGTTTTTTCTATAAGAAGGTTCAGCAATGCTTAGAATAAAATAAAAAAACCTTACTAGCATTACTATATTGATTGAAGACACAAAATATTCTGGTTTAGCTGATGCTTGGATTCATTATATGTTTAGATTTTATTCTCTCTGGCTATATATATGTATAAATGCATTCCTATTAAAATTAAAACCAAAATATTGATCTGTCAAGCTGCTTCCAAAAACTCATCCTCTTTCAGAGCTGTGCTCAACAAGATGTAGCCCAAAGTAGCCAATTTACAAAAAACAGATAATTTAGAAGGAAAGTTGTCATGACAACTTTAACTCCATATCCACCTTTTCCATGCACACATTATGAATGAAGGCGTGAAGGGGTTGTCAAGGGAACTTAAAATGAGCATCCTAATTTCTGGGATTCACAGTTTAGTCTAAGCACTGGTTTTGTTGGATTTTAATTACTGCTTTGTATTCATAACTCTAGTTAGTCCTGTATTTAGACTTTTAGATTATTTTGGGATCTTATAGATGAATGGCAGGCATAATATGCAAGAAGAAAAAAAGAAAAAAAAATACTCATAAGACTTCTGTTGAAATTTGCATAGAACTCCAGGTACAGTATTGTGTTAAGTCTCACTTTCAGATGTACCTTCTGGGACGAGAGGGATCTTTGATACCTTTTTTCTAGATACATATCTAGTTTTGATGTCATGGCAGTTTTACCTTGGGATAGCACTGCAGAGTTAAATGGCACTATTTCTAATGCACAGCAGTGTAAGTAAAACAAATCCAGATAAACCTGTTCTTTGAGAAACATTAACACACTTTCCTTCCTTTTTTCTTTTGTAAACAAACTAAAATAAACACAAGGATCTTTTACTCTGGTCAGTCACTGGAGCACTAATGGCTACCTGAGTCCAACAAGGAACCATCTTCCTTAGTTGTCACTTATGGGTCCAGCTGATGCAGAAGAAGAGATGTTGGATGTCTGACTTGTTTTGTCAGAGCAGAAACTGCTTCATAATAATTTGCAATAATATCTTCAGTGAGAAAGCATTGGATAGATGGCTGTTTCTTTCTGGTACTAGCATCAGGTAAGCATGTTCACCAACACTGAAAGCTTGTGCTGCCTGCCACCCCCAGGGACCTGCAAGCCCACCTCCTCTCTGTGCATTCAGCTGACTTGTGAGGCTCCTTCCCAGTCTGTCCCTGACTATGCACTTTCTGCAGAGCCTCCCTGTCAGGCTGCAGCACTACTGCAAGTACACGGGAAATTTGGTATAACATCCAAATACACGTTGTTACATGCTGGAAGCAAATAGATGAACTGTTTCATTTCAGCCCAGTGTTCTAGACTCTAGAAGAGAAATTGCCACAGTCTGCACTGATTCATCTGGAGCTGAGCTTTGAACTTCAGGCCAGATGTTGGTACTAGCTGATCTAAGTGATACGGAGCAAAAGCTGCTGGGATGCAAGAGTTTGAGCGTGAATTGCAAACTGAAGACATACCAATGAATGATTTCAGCAATAACTTTTGGCTACAGATTCCTGGGGTCCATCTGTGCAGAAAATGATCAGCTGCTGACCGCTGTTTTTAACAAGAGTGCAACATCAGGAAACTCTCCAGGGCAGGATTAAAATTCAGGCAGTAGGAGGAAGCTTTCCCTGCTGTTGCCCTGAATCACCTTTTCTGTGGATAAGGGCCTTCACTGCTCTGGTGCCTTGCCAAAGGCACCTATTGTGGAAAAGGATACTCGGGGTAAAGCACATAAGAGCTTGCACAAACATAGGAGAAAGAATCACCAAACAGAAGCAGAGCTTCTGTGTTCTGAAATGACCCCTTGGGGAAAACTGGTCAAAGCCAGGCTCCTGGGCAAATCTGAAAAGCTTCTGCATTTGTCTGCAGGGATGAATGGTTGGGACCATCTGTAGAGTAAACAACTGTTTCAGGAGGAGAGCAAGAAGCACTACCTGGAAAATATAGGCAGGGCAGCAGTTGTCAGCTGAGTGGATGAGGCTGATAAACTAAGTCTTAAAAAACTTTGAGCATAATTTTGTACTTGCTTCTGGTCTGTGAATGTTCTATCCCTGTGGCAAATCTCTTCTGTACATCCTGTGCAGTTCCTATTGACTTTGAGGATTGAGTTAGGAATAATCAGTCAGATCTTACAAGGTACCCAGTTCAGTGCATGTAGTACATCTGTATCAAGAAAGATGTGTGCAGTGTTGCTGGCTGTGTGTTACTGTGGGGAGATATGTAAATGAATTTTAAGTGGTTACATAGTTATTCATAGTCTGATAACTAAAGGAAATGAGAAGGACCTATTACTATGAATTTTACTGTCTTAAGCACAGAAGGTTTCCCACCACCTTGAGAAAAACATTTGAATTGTATTTAAAATAATTAAACAACTTGTCCAAGTATGGGGAGGAGTGGGAGCAAAGCCAAGAAAGCTTCACTGGCTAATTTTGAAGCATATGGCACAATTAATAATGGACAGAAACTGCAAAATCAGGGCTGGATATTGGGAGTTTTAGATAGTGTGCATTGGTTCAAAATGAACAGCACTTGAACACCACAGAATGGCCACATAGAAGGATCTAATAATGCATACAGCCCAGAGATATAAAAGTGTAGAAGTCTGCTGATGCATAGGGGAAATAAGTGAAATTCAGCTATTACTTTTATTGGTTGTGAACACTTCACTAGAGAGACTTTATTACCTAGCAAGTGCTGACATAGAGACCCCTTATATTCTTAGTGGCTATGAGCATTTTCCATATGATTGGGGCATGTAATGTTAAAGCAACAAATCTATTTGGGCTCCTGACTCAAGAAGTATGTCCTCCAAATCATAAATTTTATAATTTCATCGCTTACAAAAATTTCCATTCCTCTCTTCCCCCAGCAAAGTTTGCTAGGAGTTCAAGTGGGCCATTTGCCCTCTTTGAAGAAAGGGATCTTGAATGATCAGTTTGTCTGTTTTTCTTGGCACGCATGATTTGTGTTGTTCATGTTGGGATCCTGGACAGTGCACATGCAAAAGAACCCTGTTCCCTTGGTCTTTATGGAGCATCCTTTCAAGATAAGCATTTTTGATGTGTGTACACTCATTTTTGATGTCACTTAGCATTTTTATGACCTAATTCTGCAAATTGTTACCTGTGAATAATTTTGCTAACTTTAGGGAGAAGCAGTTTCCTCAGTATGGCTACGTGTGTGTGAATAAAAATTTGGGGGAGGGGAGCTTTTCTTTGTTCTTTATAAATACCACTATAAAGGTTAAAGCTCTTGCTTTAACCAAAGAATGAAATGTAAGTTAATATATGACATTAAAAGATCACAAAATTGGGTGGCTGCGTGGGAAAATGCCTTGTATGAGTTTGAGATATATTATGCCCAAATTCTCCCTCTCGTAGTGTCTTGTAAGGTTTGTGGCCAGAGAAAGCATGGGTTTGGAGCTAATCTGGTCCCATTATATAGGATTCATAAGCTTCCACAGAGAATCTGAAGTCAAATCAGAGGGGCGAGGACTGGCTGTTCTGTACAGTCTGTCTGGTATGTTTTGATAACATCTTTTGCAGATAAGCCATTACTGGCGTCATGTACCATTTTTATTTTTTATTTTCCGTATGATCAGGCATGCCTTTATCCAGAACAAGATTGCAATATAGCTTTTAAAAAGCAGTTTGATGTTTCTATTTGCTAGACCTACTGTTTCCTTGGTTTATTTTAGAAGCTCGGGTACAGGCTACGGTGCCTGCTCTAGGATGGGCATGTAGAAATACATTTATTGGTTTTATTTTCATATCAGAAATGGAAAGTTTGGAAATAATTTTCTATCTTTAAAAGGTATCTTGAGGCCCTCCCAGAAGTTCATCCTTGTTGTGATGAGAGAATGAACATTCCTCTGAAGTGCTTAACTGTCTGACTTTGGACGCAACTGAAGTGGAGAAGTGGAATTCGAGAAGAAAGGAATAAGCAAGTGTTTTTCAATCATGCAGTGAAATACTTTCCCCTCTGAGCAAGACAAAATAGGAACCTGTGATTGCCTCCCAAGCCTCCTTCCTAATGTGGCATAGCTAAATGTTACCCTCTATTGAGAGCTGTGTCTGAGTGTCACTGTCAAGCCCCAAGGAAACAAATTCAGAGAAAACAATTGGCCTCCATAGCTCTGGATTGTAATGTTAATTGCCTGATTTAATGCAACTTAAGATTTTAAACTAGAGACAGTTCTGTTACCCTCAGTCTCTGTCTTAGATTCCTATTCCTTTCCTGAAATAAAAGTGTCGTCTATAGCTTTGAAATTTTTGGATTTGTCAGTTTGTGGTAGATCAAACAAAGAGAGATTTAAATGCAGGATTTTTAATATATGTGCCTTCTTATGCCTTATTAATGCAATCAATCAGCTTAGGAAAAATATGCCAAAGATAACAAACTTGCAGAGTGCATTCTTTCTTCTTCCTTCAGAAAATATAGGTTATGCTTATGAAGATTAACAGCTTGCTTTGGAAAACAGAGTGATCTATTTTTATGCAGGTGAGGTAAAATATGGACAGCAATTGTTTATGCCTTTTATGTCCTTCAGGACCTAATTCTGTCAGGTTCAGAGCAATATTGCCCACACAGCCTAAGCCTGGTACAGGTGGAACCCAGGATGTCAGGGAGCAAAGCTAGGTAGGAGCAGGGCCAGAAGGAGCTTTGGCTTGTCTCTAGGTTCAGGGCACATTGTGCAGTGGCCATGTGGCCTTCACAAACCTGTTCTTGCCCACCACACAGGCAGGAGGGTTGCAAGGACAGCTGACAAATCCCACAAGCAGCACAAAATTCACACTCGGTGGTGATACCTGGTGAGGAGGAGAAGAACACATCTCTGACTCTACCCTTGCTCTTTTCTCTCCTGTTGCTGTTTTGTCAGGTGAGCCAGATCAGCCATACGGTAAATAATAAAAAACAAAATTATTTCCTTTTTATTCTATTGGTTATTTGTAACCTTTGCACAGAAGATAAGTGAGGCTAGATGTTCTGGTTTGAAAAGCAGAACCAGTGAGAGACTCCAAGTCAGAAATACAATTATTAGGAAAAGGGAAAATAAAACAAAAAGGAAACAAAATACATGGAATAAGGAAAAAGAAAATCACTGACAGAGTCAGAGTACAACCTGACACCCTGTGGGTCAGGGTGTTGGTAACAGTCTACTTGCAATGGCGGCTGCAGTCCTCCTGGAGTGGCAGATGTGGCTCTGTTGGAGCAGTGATCCTGGAGAAAAGGTGAAGCTCTCTGCAGAAGGTCCAGTGGGGATGGATGGGCCTGTTCTTCCTCTGGGAGTCCAGTGGAAAAGGCTGCCTTGGTGTTCCAAGTCTCAGGTTTTTATCCAGGTAGAGGAGCTTGGCTCCCCCTCCTGGCTGGAGCATTTCCCAATGGGATGATGGAAGTTTACCAGTGGACTCAATGGCCCATTAGCAGAAGACCTATCCCTGGAGGGAGGATGGGTTGTGGAAGAGATAAAGAAACTGCTCTTGATGGTTTCTTATCAGCTGGATTATCAACAGAAGAGCACATCACTATCCCCCATCCCAGTTCCAATAGATGGTAATAGAATAACACACCCCTGATTGCTTTTAACCCATGACACTGGATTATATGTATTCATAACTGAGTGTGTTGAGGACTTTCAGGATGGAGCCCACAGTAAAATATTTCCCCTCTCTGGTTGCATTGCAGTATGACATAGTTATTACTAGCACAGTGTTATTGTTGTTGATGGGCTGACAGGTAGGAGGGGTAAATGCAAATACTATTTCAGTTCATTTGGGTACTTCTATAACTCCTTGCTGGAGTGGTATTTTCAATGTCTACTAAACCAGACCTGTATTAGAAGCACACAAGAAATGAGGACCTGATTTAATGCTTTTCCATGTAGTAGCTTAAAACACGTGCATCCTAAAATTATTTATTAATTGAATTCTACATGCTGAATATTTAAGCCTTATTTGCAGCAGGAGGTGTGAGGATTTGCTATTTGCAAAACTTGTAGGTGGTGATTAGTCTGTTAAATCCCATTCAAAACTGGCCTGGCTTATTTCTCAGCTGTGAGAGAGATCTTTAGGCAAATGTCCTAATACATTCTCCATATGAACACTTTGCAGGTCAGTGACTGTACATTCAAAAGTATTTTACTCAGCGATAAAATCTTCATCACAGTTTCATTATCATAAACATGTGGTGACAAAAGTATTTCAGAGCTTTGCACAGCACACGTTGGCTTTATATTAATTTTTAGTTACAATTCTTCTGGGGTTACCCACAATGACTCAGGGTCTTGCACTAATTGAACAGGAGGAAAGAATAAAATTAATGGACCGCAAAGGTCAGTGTGTGGCTTATGACTCATAGAATAATTTATTGTAAATACATGAGAGTGGCTGTACATGTGTAGTCAGATGGCAGCCTATAAAGGTCTGGCACCTGGGGTCTGCTGCCTGTTTTCATCTAAAACACCACTCCCCCACCCCCCCACACCCCCCCTTAGTAGTGCTTAGATCATTCATTATATACTTAATTTCTCCTGCTTTGCTCCTATATTGTACCTTTTGTTATTTTTGGTCTTTGTGCTTCTGGTCTTGCTAAAGAAAATGAGCAAAAGTTCTTCTAAAATAGTGCTGTGTTCCCAGTAGTGAATGCTTAAATTAGAAGAAACTGAGCAATAGTGGTGCATTTTTTTTCTCAGAAGTCTGTCCTGACTTCCAATTCAAGTTTGCTGGATGCTGTTGGAAGTGTTATGTGTCTGGAAATACTTGTGTTGGACTAGTCTGGATTGCAAGGGTCTGACCTCTGTGGCATACATGAGTCCTTGTAGCCCTTGGGTCCCATCATCACAGGCTTGCTGCAGGATGGATGAAGCTTGCTGAAAATACTCTGTAGAGCAGTTCTGCATATTAGCAGAACCACTGTGATTTCCAAATTTTGATGAAGCAGAGAAGTACACACAGGGGAGAGAGAGAGATTATAAAATGTCCCAGCTGTGGAAAATGCATTTCTTGTTCTTTTGTATTTTTTCAGACAGTGATATTTTTCACAGTGATTGAGTTATAAGACAGAAATCACTAGAAAAGTGGATTCAAACATTAAAAGATGCTTTGTGGGGGTTTTTTTGTTTTGTTTTGTTTTGTTTTTAATTTACTGTTCTGTAATTTTCCAACAAATTTCCCAAGAGCTTCTCTTGAAAATACAGGAAAAAAATTTCCTTTCAAAGCTCAATAATTTGAACTGGCAGAGATGTCAGATTGGCAGAAGTGAAATCTGGACCTGGTACCTTTCCTAGGTCTGTACTGCAATAATTGACTAATGCCAGCTGTGGCAGCAACTATTTGTCCACTGGAATGAGACCAGTCATTAGATACTAATGCCTTCTAGTCACTAATGAACTCTTCAAGATTTGAACCAATGATTTACAGGTTAATGATCTCAAATCTTATTACCAATGTGCATGGGAATAATTGAGAATTGTGGATGAAGGAGGACTGAACTGCTTAGTAACACTCCTTAAAGCAGTAAGAAGCATTTTTCTTGTAAATGGCTTGCCTTTGAAATGTTCTAAAGTGATGATACAAACTTCATATCATAATTATACCTTTGATTTCCTGTGTACCAGAAGAATTATTGTTTTCCAAGAACCCAAAAGTATAATCTGAGGTCAATAAATGAACAGCACAAAGATCAACTAAGCCATGCTTATTTTAAGTCCCTAACCATACATCCTGAAAGTTCCTTTTCAACATCCAGTGTACCTGTGCAACCAATAATTCCAGTGTGACTTGTTTTCCTATGAAATTCTGTCTGTTGGTAGAAAATTTAGGCTCATATCTCTGATTTAACCCCTATCCAGCAGTGTGAGCCATGGCTGAATGACATTTTTTCCTTTGAGGTGATGGATAGAGCAATATATTTCAAACTCATTCCACTGTACCTGTATGACTTTGCTTGTTCTTGCAATGAATGGTTTCCATATCCTGGGTCTCCAGTTCCTGTACCTGAAAGCTATGAAAGATGGCATTTGGGTGAGATTGGGCTCTTGCCTTACATGTTAAGGTCAGACCCTTACTGCCACTAGGACGTTCTGAGGTGTATAAATTTTTAAATCATATCTACAGAGTGTGAATGAGGGTGCACGTGTGTAAGACATTGGAATTAGTGGCAAATTAGTAGTATTTAATGTAATGGTATATACATGGTAGGTCAAAAAGACTGAGAAACGGAAGATAAAGTAGAGGAATGATGCAAATAAAATTCCAGGTGTTGGAAGCAGTGATAATTGCTCCATGACCACAGACACCATCACAGATACAAAGCTGGTGCAAAACAACTCACACTGGGTATGAGCCTTTTTCGTCAAGAGAGGCTGCAAAGGCTCCAACATTCATGCATTTCATCACCACTCTTGATGCATCCAGAAGACTGGATAAGAGCTTTCCAGCTGGTGTTCCTCACTCTCTATGTCACCATAAGGCATCCAGGACAAGGTACTTCAATGCACAAACATCTCAGTTCTTATAAGCATAGAGGAATGAGAATTTTTAGAGAATGGGCGTGGGTGAGGAAAATCTGTTTCTTCAAAAATATCCTATCAAAAATATCCTATCAAAAATTCCCTATCTGTGTGACCTTGCTTTGAGTTTTGCTTCTTTGCCTGCTGTATAGGAACCTTTCAGAGGTATCTGAGCCTGCTCCAGTCCTTGCTATAGCTGCCTTTACAAACCCCATGTTGTTATCCCACTCCTGGAGATACCTGGTCATTTGATGTGCTTTGTAAAAGGAGTCTGTATCAGAATAGACAATTCTGGCATAGCCACAATCATCAGGTTTTCCTCTTCTAAAATGCTGTGAAACAGTTTGGCACTGGATAGTGGGCAGTAATACAGGGCAAGATTATTGACCTACTATGAGGAAAGTTATGTGCTGAAGTTAACTGATTTCAAACCCAAGCTAATCCTGCACTGCTGCCAGTTGTGGAGTGGCTTGTCAAGGTATTATATTAGCTTAATTCTTGCCTCGTAACATACCACTTTGACCAGTTTTTTGATGCTTTGTATAGACAAGAAATAAATTAGAGCTTTAGAGATAAAGCATGTATATGGCCTTTTTTTTTTATTTTGTACAAAGGCAGACCTAACATTAGGAAAGGAACTGCTAAATTATGGTACTGAAGTTTTATGAAATGTAATTATAGGTCCAAAGATATTTTGTGTGGAAGGAAAAAGCTTACTGTACACTATTAAAGTGTTTTATGTCCAGAGATGACTGACACAATGCATTATGGGGCTTGAATAAGCATAATTGTCCAGGAAGAAATAATTGAAAATAGTCCTTTAGATGTCAAAATAAAGCTATACATCATGTGAGACTGTCAGCAGTTATTACATATCTTTGGTTGTAGAGACAAGCTTCCTTTGGGGCCTCATAATTTATGCTTCAAACAAAAATAATGTTATTTAGGGCCTCTGCTTCAGCATGTCCATATGGGCACTGCTGGATTGGTTGAGTTTCAACTGGCCACACGTTTTGCCATTACCCTGCTGGAGTAACTGGTGTCTGTGAACCATGACACGACACCCCAAAAGTTCCCTGGTCTGCTGACCTTGAGTTTTTCCCAGTACCTCAGCAGGGTGGGAGCATGGGAAAAACGTGCTAGTGCCTACAGCAGCATGAACTCGGATTTGCTGGCTGCACCCCAGCAGAGCTGGAGGGCACAGCCTTCTTTCCCTACAAGGATCATGTGCAACTGCTCTGCAGGATGGGAAAAATACGCTTTGAGCATGAGAAGTCACAGCTCTGGCTGTGGTCCTAAACCTTGGGATGGAGGGACGGGCTCATCATCAAACATTTTTAATTAATGTTGTCTCTTAACTAAAAAGAAATCAATCAATATGTGATTATCTTGATTTTTTTTGAAAGCTGAGAGTCTTTGAATGAGTGTATTTATGCCTTTTACATACGAGTGATGTTAATTATTTCAGTCAGCTTGTTGTAAACTAGCAAAGTTTATTTTGTTTGTGAATAACAGCAATGTATCACACAGGAACACCCTGAGAGTTAATTAACATTGAGTAACCAATTTGATATTCCTTGTATAAAAGCTGATTACTCTCGTGTTCAGGAAAGGCTGTAGTACCTTTGCTCACATGCAGCAGTAACTTCATAAGAAAGCCCAGCAGAGCTCATTGTACTAACCTCAGCAGCAGTGACATGCACTAAGCAGGAGCCAGCCCTCCCTTCTTCTTTGTTACCAGTGATTAATAAGTACTTAGCACCATTTCAGTGAAGAAAAATCACAATAATTTTGTTGTATGACTGTATAGTTAAAATATATATAAGAAAAAGTTCATTGAAACTATAGTCCAGATCTGTATATGAAGTCTTCTGTGAAAAGTATGTTCCCCTTTAAACTGCAAACTATATTGTAAGATGAATATTGCTGGACTTTTTCAGCCAGAATAATAGTTATTCTCAGTGATGATCTTGGCTAGACAAGAAGGAGAAGAAGAAGGAGAAGAAGGAGAAGGAGGAAGAGAAGGAGAAGGAGAAGGACAAGGACAAGGAGAAGGACAAGGACAAGGACAAGGACAAGGACAAGGACAAGGACAAGGACAAGGACAAGGACAAGGAGGACAAGGAGGACAAGGAGGACAAGGAGGACAAGGAGGCTAGCAGTGGAAGAGGGCTGTAGTTTGCTGGAAATGATTTTTAAGAACTGGTTCATCATCTGCTGGTGATTTTCATAGCTAATTCCACTGAGTGATGTGAGAATCACAGACCTTTCTGTATTTGTGTGTTTACTTACATGAATACAAACATGAGCTGCAGTCTGTAAAATCTGTGCTTTACATCAAAGTTATACCAATAAAACTGAAAGGAGGCCTGTCCATGCTTACTTGAATGTCCAGGAAGCGATGATAGGAGTTTTGAAAACATCTGAATAAAAGGAATAATAATGGGAGCATAAACACATGGAGAGGTTTACTGGAAATGACTTGATCAGGTCAAGAAGTGTGAGAAGAGTGTTAATCACATGAGGAGTACTCCAAGGGCAAGACTGGTAATGGTGACAGCCAGGAAATGAAAGTCCTGGATAAAGCAACCTAGCTGGACACACACTACCCAACTGTGGGTTTGGAAATCTGCTGGGACAAATTTTCATGCATTTGTTTTGATTGAAATGGGCAGAATTATTAATATAAAGTGAATCAAAATCAGAAGGTATCTGGGGAAAGCGATCTCAAAACCTTGTAAAATTCCTAATCCTAAAGAAAAGAAGATAAAAAAAGCAGCTCACCAATCCATTTTGCAATCCGGGCAGAAAAGCACAGGAAACTTGTGGCTATATTAGAAGTTCTTAAAGATCCAAGAGTCAAAGAACCTCACATAAATTTGCAATAAATATTTCTGATGATAAATTCTGCTATTTTTATGGTCAGAGAACAGTGTGAAATACTGTGCAGATAGCAAGGAATGTAAGAAAAAAATCTATATAGCTGTTAGAACAACAATCTGACAGGGACTTCAAGCATTTTGGAAGGGCTTAAAACGAATGAGTCCTCATCAGACAATAAATATAGTTTAAAATCACAAAAAGGGATTTTTATGAAGACCAATTTGAAGAATATGGTTTAAGGACTAAAGCTCCAGTACAGTGTAGGTGAAAGTACTAACTCCACAATGCTGTGCAAAATGATTTGGTGGTGGCACCAGATCATAAACTGGAGATGGGTCAACAATGTAATGTTGGCTTAGAAAGTACTTAAGTCTCTCTTGAATGCATTGACAGCCATGTTCTCAGTGAAACATGATGTTAGCTAATTTAGTTTACTTCACATTTACAAAATCTGTGTTGGAGGAATGTTTTGGGTGCCATATTTTAAGAAAATGCAAAATAACTTAAAAGATACCCAATGGGGAGAAATGTGGCCTATGAGAAAAAGCAGGAGGAATAATCTTTTCTATAAAAGAAAAGAAGAAATGGATAACAGGACTGGAGTTTTCTGTTATAATGAGGGTATAAGGAGGCTGGTGATCAATGGTTCTCTAGATCTGTGGAGAGAGGGATGAGAGGTAATCAGATTAATTTGTAGCAAGGGAGATTTAGGTTAGATATTAGGAGAAACTTTCTAACTATGAAATATTTAAGCACTGGAAAAGATTGCCTCAAGAGTCTGTGTGGTCCCACTGCCAGTTTTTAAGAAAGATCTAGTTTCTCAGAGGTGGTCTAAGGCTGGTTGACCTTGTCTGAAAGCTGGAGGAGCTCATGATCACTTACAACTTCCCCCTTTCCCATAAGACTGTCTGTACATCATGCAGAAAATGTCATATGGAATGAGTAAACTCTTCCACTGAAGTTGATGGGTTTAAATGTTATTAGTAACTATGTTCAGAAGACCCTGTGAAAAACCTTATACCTGGGGCCTTCACAGGATGAGGAAAGACTCATGTAGCAGTCCTGGGAGTGTTGGAAGTCTGAATCTGAGCAGTTCCCTGCATATAGTTCTGTTACACCAAGCTGGGTCTCTTCATGCTACTTTTGTAGAAATTAAAATGCAGGGAAAAAATTAAAATGCACTGATGCTTCATCCATGTGACTTTCTGCCTATCAATGGGCTCTTTACTAGAGTGCTGTGCATCCCTGTGAAAGTGACTAGAAAGTGTCATGCACAGTTGTTGGGTAACATCTTTTATTTTCCCTAAAGTAACTGCACACTCTCTGTGAAGCAAGGCAAAAATAGCCAAAATAAATTAATAAAGCATCCACAGTCATAACTGAGCACTTAGTTCTGAAATCTGCTGTTTGGAAGCCAACTGTAGAGTCAAGATTTTTTTTCAGATGCACAGACAGGAAAAGGAGCATGTACCTGAAATATCTTCTTAGATGAAATGGTGTAAGGAATCTGTAAGGTTGAAAAAAATCTGGTTCTACTAAGTCACTAAATACTTAATGAAAGATGATTTAGTTGTACTTATATTTAAAGCAGTTTTCTTTATGGTAGTTTTACGAAGGTTTGTCACAGAATCATAGAGTAGTAAAATGATACAGGCTGGGAGGAACCTACTCTAGCCCAAGTCCCTCCTCACAGCAGGTCCAGGATCTTGTGAAGTTGTGAATATCTGCAAACACAAAAATTCCTCAACCTCTCTGTACAGCCTGTGTTGATGATTAACCACTTTGATGTTCAAATTATTTCCCTGATGTCAAACTGCAATTCCCTATGCTGTGTCTCATGACTGTTTCCTGTAGCCCTTTTGCTGTCAGCCTCAACCTCTGAGAAGTGCCTGCCTCTGGCTTCCTCACATCCTCTTATTAGGTGTTTCTTTTAGGGGAAACAACAAGATCCCCTCTGAGCCTTCTCTTCTCCAGCCTAAATGAACCTAATTCTCTCACAAGGCAAGAGCTGCATCCCTTCACAGGACATCCTTCAGTTTATTATTTCTTGTACAAATGTGGTCATAATACTCTAGATGTGATTTCATGAGTTCTGATAGAGAAGGATCACCCTTTTCCATCTGATCAGGAGACTTTTTTACCTTTGTTGCTGCGATGACTTATTGCTGATTCGTGCTGTTGTCCACTGGGACTCTCAATTACTGTTCTGCAAAACTACTTTCCAGCCAGTTCTCACTATGCCTGATCTGTTATATAGAATTGTTGTGTCCCAGGTGCAATTTTAAAGGCAGATTTGAATTGCCATGTCAAGGAGCTCTGAGGCTGTGTTTACACTAGTAAAAATAAATATAAGCTTGCCAGAGGCCTAAACATTGAAACCTTGTCATGTTCTAGCTGAATGTTAACTTTGTAATTCAACATTACTAGATGTATGATATTAGGAACCTATCTAAATGAATGTCTTCATACATTGTGAGGTTTAATTGTAGGAAAAGGTGTGTACATAGTGTCCAAATGAGTAAATGTGAATTACTGGGAGTTACAGGGTGTCATGCTTAGTAAATACTGTGTAAAAAACCAAAGTTCAAAGAAACAGTTCATAAATGCTTAGTTCTGTTTGTGAGAGTTTAGGATCATTTCAACCATGGTTTTTGTCCAGTCTAGATAAACTTCATTGAAAATAGGCAAGCATCAGATGTCATTGCCTTTGTTGCCCTTCAACTGCTCGGGCTGAAGAGCTGAAGAAAGGTGAAACAAGTATTTGCTTTTCCTAGCTCTGTGCTGCACAGAGAAGTCATCTTTCTGCATGAGGTTGGTGGGTCATTGGACAGCTGTTTAGACATTTTGTTCACTGTGGGCAGGTGCCAGACACAGCACTCTGTGCCTGCCTGTGTTAGATAACACTCCAAATGCAGCACTTTTTGATATTGTGCCAGCCTTTGTGGTCATCAGCATAAGAAGGATGTGAACCTCTTAAGTGGGTCCAGACAAGGGCTGCATTCAGTGTGGTAGGTGTAATGTGGAGCATATCTGGCATTGTTGGTTGCTTCTTTTTTATCCGTGTTAACCCAAGTTACTGGAAAGGCAATACAGACATTCTTGAATAGAGTCTATTCCCCTGCTGAGATATCCACAAGAGAGCCAAGATTTTTTATGTCAGATTTGAATGTTGCCTTATAAACCTTACTGCAAGTTGTTTATTTTTAAAAATATTAGGAACTGACATTATGCAATAAGGACATTCAGCAGTTACTGAGAGGGGAACAGAAATAATTAATCCTGTGTGTCCTTTTCTGGCTTTCATCCAGTCGATAGAGTGGTCCTTATAAGAGACAAGCAATGGGAACGATGTGGCCCCTCACAAGGTTTCAGGATTGCTCTGCCTGCAGTAAACAGATGTTTCCATACAGTCCACTCACAATGCCTCAGTGACATCTAGAAGGATTCTTCTCATCATTTCTGATCCTTGGAGATCCATGGCAGGAGGGACCCTGGAACTGCTGGAACAGTTTTGTGGAAGTTTGCTGTCCGTCCAGCCACTGGAGTTCTCTCTGGTGCATCCTCAAGCAGCCTGGTTAGCCTTGCTCTTGGAGCACACTTTCCACACTGCCCTTATTGTTTCATTGGACAGCAGCATCTATCTTGAAATCATACAGTCATGCAATCACAGAGTGCTTTGGGTTGGAAGGAACCTCGAAAATTATCCAGTTCCAACCCCCCAGGAGTGTGCAGGGACACATTCCAGTAGACCTGGTTGCTCAAAGCCCCGTCTAGCCTGGCCTTGAACACTCCCAGGAATGGTGGATGCACCACCATTCTAAATCTAATCTAAACCTGCCCTCTATTCAATTTGAAGCCATTCTCCCTTGTCCTGTTACTACATGCCTTATAAAAAGTCACCAAGCACTCTTGTAGCCCCTTCAGGTACTGGAAGGTGCTAGAAGGTGTCCCTTTCCTTCTCTGTGCTGAACTACCCCAACTCTCTCAGCCTCTCTTCATAGAAGAGGTGTGCTAGCCCTTTGATCATATTAATGACCCACTTAAGAGGTCCACATCCTTCTTGTGCTGGTGACCCCAGAGATGGACACAGTATCAAAAAGTGCATAATTTGGAGGTTTATCTAACACAGTAACAGGCAGGATTAAGTCCTGAACCTGCCAGCATATATCCACAAAACAAAGCAGACAGTGTGGACAGGATGGTGTATACAGCTCTGTACAACAGTCAGAGTCCTGATGGACAAGTTGAACAAGAGCCAGCAGCATGCCCTTGTGGTGAAGAACAATTCAGAACCTGGAATGCCTTAATGAAAACACAGGCAGCAGGTTGAGGGCCATTATCCTTTTCCTTTGTTTGGGATGTATGAGTGGCACCTGGAGCACTGTATCTGATTTTTGGCTCCCAGTAACCTGGAATGTACCCATTTATTCCTCAGGTGACTCCTACTTTGGCCTGTACACCTGGTCTACCCCGACTGAGAGAGCTAGCCACAGCTGAGGCTGGGCCAGTGCCCACATAACAGAAGACTCAAAACACCCTGTGATTTTTAATGGGAAGCTTGTGCTGCAGATTCCTGTGAGCCTGTTTGATGATCACATCCATGCTAAGGAATGCTTAAGGCAGCCCTTGGGCAGAGACAAAGGTCTGTGTGTGCAGGCTCTGCAGGCAGAAGGGATAAAGGCAGAGAGACTGTGCCTCATCTTCACAATTATTATCCCCATTAATGATTGGATTCAGCTCGTGATTCACCCTGGGATTATTGGAAGAGCCTCCCTGGTGTGCCTTGAGCCTTTAATTCGCCAACACTTTCTGCACCACCAGGCCTCAAGTGTAAGTTATGAGAGAATAAAGCATATAACAAACTCCTACACAAGCCATAGGTTTTGGGCTATTTAAATTACAGCTGGGAGAGGGGAAATCGTGCAAAATCTTAGGGGGGTACTTGCTCAAAGAGCTGGAAAGATTCAGCACACTTTCCCTCTCTCTCAGTTTTATGGCTTCTTCACTCAGATGCAACAATAAAAATGTTCCACTGGATTAGCTAGGTGGCTGAACTGTGATTTCTCTGCAATACTTTTTCACACTCTAAAAGCCTAATGACAAGCAATCAAGAACATGTTAATTGGGACGATTGCTCCTAGGGGAACCCAGGGTCCTGGGAAGTTGAAGGTTTTCATTAATTCTGTAGAGCTGGCTGCAAAAAATAACATTTCTTATCCCCAAGAAATGTCTTAGAAATGTGGTAAAATATGAATTTCCAAGTAAAAGTAAAACACTTCACTTCCTAGAGGGTCTTTTTAAACTTTTGTCACCAGGTCTTCCTTCCCTTTTGATGGTTCCTCACAGACTTGTCCTGAGTGGGTATTTGGGTTAGGAGGACAATACCCATTAGTTTAGGCACACCGAAAGGGAGCTGGTGACCAGCTTTCTTCTTTGCAGACCAGTAGCCACCACACAGTCTGTGACTCCATGGACCAGAGGTAGCTCCTCCTTTAACCACTTGGTCATCTGAGCCATCCCAGAAAGCCTGACCTGCTAGAAGGGATGCTGTAGCTTGTTCCACCATGCCGTGCATCAGCCTTGGTCTCATGAAAAGAACATTAAATGCACTGGCTGGATTTTCCTTTTTTTTTTTTTTTTGGTTCTTTTACATTCCTCATTGAAAATAATTGAAGAGCCTGTCATTTAAACTGCCATCAGTAAGCTTGTGGCAACAGCACGTTGAATCGACAGCCTGCTTCACACATCCTGAAGTCAGAGCCTTGGCTTGCCTGCCTGGCAGCCTCGGGAGCTTTGTCTAGATGAGAACCGACGCTAACGCAGAGCGGGTGGCTGCCTGCCCTGGGGGCGTTTTGTGGCAGTGTCTACAGGAGCTGCGAAGGTCTGCAGAAATGGGGCCATGCTGTATGTCTGAGGCAGCAGTAGTTGCTCTCTTCTGTTCTGCAGATTTGAAAGATTAATATGGATTTCTTTAGAGATGTGGGACAGTTATTTGCTCTCTGTAAAGTTAACGTGCCAGGGGAATTCATGGGAAAAATGCATTAAGAGTCATTACTCAATGTAAGTGAATTCTGGCAACAGAAGCTTCATTATTGCCATGGCTTAGACAGATGATGATGTTTGTCTAAGTAAATGCTTTCTTTCTGAGTGTCTCATTACCATTAGGAGAGCATCCAGCTCCAGAAAGGGGAGGGATTTCTTACTCTCCCAGTGGCAGCTAGTACCATGGAGCTGGTAAGCCTGGAATGACCTCTGTGGTCACTTCAGCAGCCCTCCTGCACCAAGCCTCAATGGCCCACTCTCAGGGGCATCTCTCTGGCCTGCAACAAGCCATGCTCCCTATCAACTGCACACTGAGGACCACTGATAACCTTTTGCTCCATTGAACAATATTATTTTCTGTATCTGGATGGTAGTTTTTATGAGTCTTCCAGGAAGCCCAGACACTGCAGTAGCTTCCCTGAAACATGTGTGACCTTGCTTGGCTACTGCAGCAGCTTGTGCTTTTCCAGCAAATGCATCTGGTGAAAATGGGGCTCATTTGTCTAAAGCTCATGGTTAATAGGATGAGCATCCCTCAGGCTGTGCTGTATGTGTTGCTGAGTCTTGCTCCCATGTTCAACCTCTCCTCTAGTGTGGGACAGACTCATCTTTGAAAACCAGTGCAAAGCTAAAGGATGAACTTCTGTGAACCCTGCAGGGTTTAATTTGGCACTTATTGCTATGTTGTGCTCCTCAGCTGTTGTGCTCTTCTTGTCTGCAGATATTTAACAGTAAATACTGCAGCAGGCTTATCCAGCTGAAGATTAGCAAATCAACACTTCACTGGGGTCACCCAAGAGTGGCAGAGCTGGGATAAGAGCTCCTGTCTAGACTTCAAAAGCTCTCCCCTGATCTCTGGGCTGCTGTGTCTCTCAACTATACAGGATCAGCCTTTTTATCTTTTAACACAATCCGTCATGAGGACTGTGCTTCTGATTCCTTATTTCTACTCTGTAACAAGCCTTGGTATCCTGATGAGCTGCAGGTCCCCAGGAGTTGCCACTGGCGACCATTTCTGCACCATCCCACCCACCTTGTCCTTTCTTCCTTGCACTCCTCTCCTGACCTGAAAATGAAAAGCATAACAGGAACAAGTAAATATGAACTTACATGTGAGTCATTCTTTAGATAAACTACCATAAAGTGATATTTCTAAAGAAAAAATATTTCAAAATCTTCATATACACCTTTCTGCAGTCTGTTTGGTAAAGCAAATTAAATACAAGAAGAACACAACCCTGAAAGAGAACATGGATATTTTGGATCCTGTATGAAATATAAAAAAAAAAAAAAAATAAAAATTAAGTTTCTTATCTGTGTTAGAGAGTACTGACCATGAGCTATGTTGGGAGGAAAGGATTAGATGGTAGATTGCTCAGAATGCCAAGAACTAGAGAAAAACAGTGTGGAAAGCTGACGGTACCTGTGTCCTTGTGTTGCGTGTCTCTGCAGCCAAACATTTTGGGATCCTTCAGCCAGCAAGGTGATGGGATGAATTTACTCTTTGCATTTCAGCTGTAGTTTTTTGGTTGCCCTCAACTACCTGTCTGTGTTGATTCACACAAGCTGTGATTAATTTTTACATTTGTATGTAACTATCATGTGGTTGCAGTCTTTAAGATGATTCATTCCTCCACTTGCTGTCTGTGCTGACAGTCAGGCAACGTGGGTTTTGCTATCACCAAAGTGCAGCTTCATATCAAGATCCAGATCAGCAACTTGCCTATCCAGAGTTCCCATCAGTACCTCAGTAAATTCAGACAAGGGGTAAGGTTCCTCTGGGTTCCTTGTGTAGATACTGGTGTGTTTTCTGAGTTATACCACACCTGAGTGCCTTCACAGATAACTATGGTGCTCAGCACATGGTTCAGGAGACTTAATCCAGGTGAAGACTTTGCACTGGAGTCTAGTTCTTCTCTGTACTGTTGATGAAATGTTTTCACAAAGATCTTACCCCTGTATTTTGTCTTTGAGGATCTTATATAAAAAAAAATAAAAGGTGAATTCAGAAAAAGCAGGGTTAAAAACAGCAGAGATGTGCTTTCTGTTAAGAGAATTTCCTTCCTCTCCTGGAGATTTTGTCCCCACAAATTTTGTCTATCGCCCTGCTCTCCCTCTTTGCAAACTTACTACAGTCCCCTGCCTAGGGAAGGACTTGACCTGTGGTGAGTAGCTCAGGATATCTCACTGGCTGGGCTCATGTCTCGCTTGATCAGGGTGGTGCAAGTTGCTGTGAGAAAAGGTGGAGGATGCTGCAGTGTGTCTGTCTGCTGCAGGTACCTTACTCCCTCTACTTGCATTTCAAAGAAACTCAATAACATCCTCTGTGACTCAGAAACGCTTCATAGATGAGGCTGCAGCCAAGAACTTGTGCAAGCTCAGCACCCTACTTCATGTGCTGTACACGTGTAGGAGGGGATCACGTTGGTGCAGGGCTCTGTCTACAGCAGAGTCACACTCAGGAAGAATCTTCAAAGTTTTGCCTCTTTCTAAACTACAGTTTTTATTGCTCTGTTTAAACTTCACTGCTATTTTTTTTACAATACTCTGACACATATATTAGTAGGGATGTGCTGTATCAGAGCTGCAGAACAGCCTGCAATTCCCCAGGTTCCTCTGTAGATTTTTATGCCGGTGCATCCATAAAGGAACTCCAGATCTTCCAAGTTTTCCCCATGAGAACAGAGTAACACCTTTCCTCTGGAAATACTGTAATAAAACAAAGGGAATACAACACTCCCATTATGAAGATCCCATGGATGGCCTTTATCATTTATCAAAAAGAAAAGGTGTTCTTGTAATATCTGCTAGAACTGTACACGGGGGAGGCTGCTTGGTGGAGCACATTAATAAAAAGTCAGAAACCTGAAAGATATGTCTTTTTGCAGATTCACAATTGCGCATTAATTTATTTTTGTAGCTTTTTCTCAATAGTCCAGTGGCTTCTGTCATGAAGCAATTTCATTAAAGCTTTGATCGTAGTGGTAATATAAAGCCAAGCTTCCTGCAAAGGCTTCATTGCCCTAAAGAGTGTGTAATTGGCCAAATGCCTTAGAAAGTTTTGCTTGGTTTCTCCAGAGCACAAGTAAAAATTAATTGCCCTAGCAGTAGCTGCAGTGCCATCATATAAGGGTGTCAAAACCAGTCTTTCCAAATGGCATATTCTAACAGAGAAATAGATATGAGACTTGCCATAAATGTGATTTGTGAACATCGTTAATGAAGTACTAGACCTAATTGACTTCTCCTGGCTTTATGACAGCATAAAAAAGTTCTGCACTACCAATGATATTTCTTTTAAACTTCTCCAGCTGAATCCCTAACACTGCAGAGCTCTCTTAAAAGCAAGCTCTCACTGATATTTATTTGGGAAAAAAAGAAACTGACTGTTAGACAGCATTTCCAGTTCTTTAGAAGTAATAAGAATTTTAGTACAGTCCTTCCATTGCAGAATGAAATGAAGATGCTCTGCCAGTGCCCATGAAAACTCAAGCATATTAGAGAAGATGAGCTGAGGGTATTTGCTAGCCTGATCATTTGAGAATTCAAGAATGGACTAATAGATTCAGACTGTTGTGATTTGGTTCAGGGATTTATATTTCTGGTGTGATCTTGTGTTCTTGATCAGAAATCACAACCATTATATTTTTGTCAATAATTATTGTTCTAGCAAGATATTTTGTTTTTCAACTGCCTTTTGTTCAGAGGTACTGAGGTCTGTGACAACAAATGTCACCATTCATACTGGTACTTGAAGTAAAGTAGTACAGCACTTTATATTGCTTCTGTAAGTCTAAAACAGCCCAGATGCAGTTTTACCTAGTATTTTTAAGGGATATTTTGCTATTTTGCTGTATATGAAGCTTATGCTCATAGCTCTAGAAAAAGAAAACAATTTGAGTTTTAATTTTTTTTTTTTTTATTTACCTTTACTCACTCCAAAAATTAAAAATTTTATGTGTTAAATTTTATGTTTTGGCTACAATTTTGCTCCACACTATCCAATGCAACTTTTCATGCAGTGTTATTACAAGTGAAAATAATCGGAAGGATAAAATCAAGACGTAATGAAATGATTGACCTCTAAGTATTTGCTTGAAACATTCGTAGATTACCATTTCACACATTAAACCTTCACTTATGATGAAGGTTGCTGTAATGTCACACATGGTAAACACCCCCAGCTACTGGTGAGTTAATGAACATTGAAAGAGGACCTTTGAGTTGATGATAAATGATAAATCCGGTTGACTTAAAGAGTTCATGTAATCCTGTGTTGATTAGTCTTGCTCCATTTTTGCTGGCAGTGTGGGTAGAGGTAGAAAGGACTTTTTGTGGGTCTGCTGGGTCGACTGGCCCAGGCTTTGCTTTGGGCTTCTTCTGGTTACTCTAGGGTGCCCCCTCACCACCCCATCTGAGCACTCCCTGACTCTCCTCCTCCCTTGCTGCTTTCCTTTGTCAGATCCCCAGGCTGTCAGTTTATCAGGTCTGTTGTCCTTTGTTTTGTGGAGTTTGATAAATACAGTCAGCTGAAGAAGTGATTGCAGATTGAAAGGTGAGGAATTTCCCAAACACTCAGCATCTGCAATTTACTGATTTGAGTGAAACTCATAGTGATTGTATTAATATTAATAATAATCACAGCTCTTTCTTCATTCCCTCAAGCAGTGCATTTAGATATATATCTATGAGGAAGGCAACAAAGGACAATTATAGGGTGGCTTCTGGGATGTGCCCTGAATCATGAGCACCTCCTTTGTAGAGAGGAGGTGGCTGCAAGCTACTGGCAGAGAAAGCTCCTGCCTTTGTTGTCACTGGTCACCACCCAGAGGTTTGCAGCAGGGTGGGGAGCATGGGCATCTGTGGGGTAGTTCCCAGACTATTTATAATCAGCAAGCACCCTAAAGGGGAACTCTCCAAGTCCCCCAGATTTTTGAAGATCCAAAAAAGACTGATCTCTAAATCTCATTTGGGAAAGCCTGTTTCTTTCTGAGCTTCAGTTTTAACTGTTCCTCGTGTCTGGCTGTGTTTGTGTCAGCCACAGAGTGGAGCAGCAGCGTGGAGCAATAGTGGCCTGCCTGTGGAGCTGCTGTGGAGGTACGGGTGTCCACACCGAGCACATTTCAGAGCCTTTACACTGGACCACCCCAGGAGCCTGGTGGTCACCTATGGTCAGTGTGCAGGAGGTGCAGCCCCTCCTTGGCTTCATTGCCAAGGAATCCAGCTACTCTGCTGTGCTTGCTGGAGCCCGGAGCTGAGGGTGATTGTTTCAAATGTGAATTTTCATCCAGACCAAAATGCTGAATAGCTGCAACCTTTGCAACTGTTAAATTGAAATGCTCTTAAACATTTTTGAGAGTATTTCCTGTTCTTGTACTCCTGCACCAAAGAGATGAATTTAGTTGCAGCTGTAAACTTACGTTTAACATTTTGAAATGCTTGTGAGTTTGCTGGCATTGAGGCAGCAGTTTGTCTTTTGATTACCTCCCTGCCGTATAGTATGATTTGTGATGTGAACTTCTGTCTTTCTAATAATCTGCAACTTGAGTATTCTAAAAGCATTATTTATGCAGCACGCTTGACACTGAACTATGCTGTGCTGCTTCCATGGAAACCTCTGACAACATATTACTGCCTGGTCTGACAGATAAACAATGCTTCATTTTCCCTTATGTCAGCCATCTCAAAAGCTCTACTATGTCAGACCAAAGGTCCATCTGTCCAGTGTCTTGTTTCTAACCATGGCAAATGACAAACAACTAGAGGAAACTGCTGAAATAGGCCAAGAATTTATCAATATTGCTACAAACTCAAACCTTCATAATTTTGAAACCTTGGGTGTCAAATATTAAATTCAAAGCTCCTTTATATATATATGTGTGTGTGTATATATATATATATATTTCTAGGTATTGTCACTTTTTGGACCTATCTAATAATCCAGAATGGGAACACAGATTAATTCATTTTTTAAGAGATTACAGAGGTCTCTAGTATGACCTCCTGTTCCAGGCTGGGTCAGCTGTGAAATCAGACCACACTTCTCAGGTCTTTGCTTGTGTCTTCCAAGGGTGGAGACTGCAAACTGTTTCTGGGAAACCATTCTTTTTTCCCACCTAGGAGATTATAAATATGAAGTCAAGTAAACTTGCTAGTGGTAGTAAACTCTATACTTTGTCATTTAAAAGTTGCCTGTCTGAAATCACTTTATATGGTAGACTCCAAAAAAATTGCAGAAGGCAATTTTTTAGGTAGCTTTTGGAAATCTCTGTAAACTACTGAAGATGGGAAAATCCCCAGACACATCGTTTCAGAAATCGGAAGTGTGAAGAGGATTATTTCTGTAGTTTTTGGTGTGGAAATATACAGGAGGACATTGAAGTGGCTGCTTGTAGGAAATGAACAAGTCATGCAGTCAGCAAGATTTTTCTGATCTGTGCTGATTTGATGGAACCCTATTTTTTGCCTTCAGTAAATCCTCAAAACAGAGATCAAAAACTTGGGTACAAAGCATTCATGGAATATGGTGGGCTCGAGGGAAATTGAGATTACTCAGTGCTGAGGGTACCATGTGAGACACCCTCCCCTTTTTCTGGGCCCTATTTGAGTTGTTTCTGTGTAACTTCAAGGGTTCTGCTGCCAAGCTCAGATACTTGTCAGGGAAAGACTAAAAAAAAGAAAGTGACAGATTTTTTTCCTTCCCACTTAGGAGCCACCTAACAGAGAAAGCTCTTAATTTTACATATCTGGAAGCCTCGCCAGGTGTTTTGTTCTTAGAGTTTTACCTTTAGCTGAAGGCTGTCTGCTTTTCTGGTCCCTTCAAGCCCTTTAGGATTTCCAGAGGTCACTTGTGCTGGGAAAATAAGAGCCTGCCCAGTAAATTCTTGTTCTCTGCTTATCAGGCTGGTGTGCATTTCAATATTAGAAGACTAATTTATTTTTTCCCTTTCTTGATGCTGGACATGAATTATGAAATTTATCTTGTCTAGGCTAGAAGGATTTTCTAAGGAGAGTAATGCACACATCTGGTTTTACTTTCTTGATTTCAGCAAAGATCAAAGATAATATACATATACTTCATCCTCCCTAGTTGTGTTTTTTATAGATGGCAAAAAAGCTTCTTTATGGAAAATATAATTAAACTTAATTTGAGACCACTTCTTGGATCTTTCTTTAAGTAATTTCTTAGTGTTGCTTTCACAGAAGAAGGACTCTGAAAGTCTGTTTAATGAATATAAGTCCAGAGGTTTGAACTCTACCAGCACTTAATAATATTGTCAGAATAAGCAGCACCATTAGACTACAATCATCACAATAAGAGATCTTAATTTCAAACATGATTACATGTGGCTGGATCACTCCCAGGTCAGAAAAGTATTTACTAGATAGCTTTTCTTTGCAATAAACAGAATAATCAATGACTACAGTTGAACATGGCTTTGTTACGATCTTTGAAGAATGTTAAATATTACCAACAGAAACATTTTATTGTTCATTTGTTTTCTAGTTTTATGCTACTTGCTTTTTATCTGTTACAGAGAAGAAATATTAGCAAAGTTGGTGTGAGAAAATTTTGCCAATATGTTTTAACCATCTTCTCAATGACTCTTTGAATCATATCCATCAAGATAACTGCTTTTTCTCCCCTGTTCTCTAGTCTGTGACAAAGACGTGATGGTTCTTGGCTCTGTATTTTCTTCCATACTTTTAACCAATTTTAACTCTATCACAAAAATAAAAGGATTATTAATACATTTTTTTACTGGTTATCATCTTCTTTGTTCATTCTTTGTTTTTTCATCTTCTTGTACTCATTAACTCTTGAAAAGTGTTGTAACCACTACGTATCCCCCTTTTCCAGGGCTGGCCTTTGGCTGTTTTATAGCAGGGAAAGCTCTGAGTTGAGCTCTATGACTTTCTAACTCAAGTGTCTTTCTGAGTTTATTTTGAATTACTTCTGATGTCTGTAGTCTCAGATACTCTTGACCCCTCATGTGTCCCTTCTCAAATTCTTACTGCATCACATGGTAGTTCTTACTGATGTCTATAAATGTTTTTTCTGAATTTGTGTTCATAGCCTCTACTCAGGGGCTGTTTTCCACCTGATTTCCTTTTCTATTTACACCTTTTTTTTTACCCTTCTCTTTTAAAAATATTTTTTTGTATGTTATCTTATACGAAGTGCACTTCTTTGACACAATTTCAGTCATATCTGTTATCATTGGAAAGCTCTTGAAAATTTCAAGTGCTTCACATAATGAAAACATCAAGTGCTGCAATAGAGGCATCTATTGTCAGAAATAAAACTGGTGGCTTCATTTAGTAGATAAGGGACTGCCATTTCTAGTAAAGGAAATACAACTTCACTTTGGGCAAAGGAGCTGTTCCGCCAGGGACTTAGTGCAGGAAAACAGAAAGACAGGCAAAGCTGTTGTCAAACCTGAGCAGTTGCTCTCTCTTGTTTTGAGGAGGGTTTGTTGCTTCCATTGACCTCTGGTAGCCAACTTCCTACTGGGCATGTGCTTATCCTCTGCCCTGACCTTGGCTGTGATATAGTGAATAATCTCTTCAGAGGGAGTGTTTGCTTTTGTGGTTTTGGATTAACTTATCAAGGAAGAAGTTTTTCTCTGGCTAGAACCCTGAATTAGCTGCTCAGCAGGTCACAGAGCATCTTCACAGAGCACCCTCATTCTGTCTAGCTCTTCTTAATGAGACCAGCATTCCATCACGGAGGCCTTAGAGATCTCTGAGGAGCTATATGTGTGTGTGTATCAGAGAAGGAGGGAGATCAGAGAGGAGGAAGGGAAGGCAGAGAGGAGAGTCAGAGAAGGCCTCTAGACAAGCTGTGGAAGATCATACTGATTTTCAGTAGGCACTGGAAGACAGAGGTTAGATTAGGTGTGATTTAGGACTGTGGTGGGTTGACTTGTCTGGGCTATGGGTACCCACCAAGCCACTCCATCACTCCCCTCCTTAGCAGGGTAGAGGTGGGAGGAAAAACTCTAATGGGGCAAGAGAAAAGCTGTTTAACAAAGCAAAAACAAAGACTGTCTACTGAAGCAAAGGTAAATAGGGGATATATGCCACTTTTCCCATCAGCAGATGGTCCCTGGGAACCTGCCACTTCCCAGGGACCAGGCCTGCAGTACATGCAGCAATTGCTCCAGGAGACAAACATCACAGTAATGGATGCCACAGCCTCCCCACTTTCTCTTAATTGCTGAGCAGACATCATATGGTATGGAAAGTCCCTTTAGTAAATTGGGGTCATCTGTCCTGGATATTTGCCCTCCCAAGATTTTGCCCATCCCCAGCTTACTGATGAGGGAATGTTGGAGATACAGCCCCAGTGCTTTGCCAGCACTGCTCAACAGGAGCCAGATCAGTGGGGTGTTATGAGCTCCTTTCAGGTACCAACTCAAAGCACAGCCCTGTGAGGGCTGCAGTGTGGAAAATGAACTCCACCTCAGCCAGACCCAATGCAATAATACATGTCCACACAGGAAAGAAAATGTTCCCTAGACTGAGAGTAGGCAACACCTCTTATTCCAAAGAAAGGAAATATCTGGAAAGGACGTGACTTTATGCAGCCCAGGTCAGGCAGCCTAGCAAGTTTGCCATCGTCCCTCTAAGAGGATGGGATCCAGCATAACTGGGGGCTTGGTGGGAACTGGTGATACCTTAAAGAAGATTCTCCATGCTGAGTAATATCACATTCCTGGGGGAAGAAAATCCTTCTTGCTCTCTAAATGACAGCATAGCCTTTCTGACAGGCAGGCTTTTGGTTCAGAGTCAAAATGTGTACAAATGCTTCAACAGGCAGCCAAATGTCCTCAGAATTTGTTAAGCTAATAGATATTTTCTGTATAGGCTCCTAACAACTTCAAATTATATCTAAAATATTTAAACAAAATTGCTCATCTGGTCTAGGGTAAATCCATTCACATGATAATTCTTAAGGTTGCTGGTCTTACTTTATATTTCGTTATTTGGAAAAAAAAAAGTCTGTCTAATGCCTCATTTAAGATTCAGTGAAATCTTCCTTGCTTCAGTAATTTTCCTATTAAATTACAACTATTAACACTCATTCCTCACCCTAAAGGAAACCAATAGAATCACCAAACTAATGAAGTTGTTTCCAGCAGCAAGCACCTCGTTACGGGGGTATTTCTAATTACTGTTAAAATGAACTGGAACACAATGCCTCCAGAATGGGATGTCCCAGAGCTATCAACCCAAACCATAAACATCTGTGCAACTCATAATCTCTTCATTTAACCTTTGTAATAGCAATACAACCTCAACTAATTTTTAAATGCTGATAGACATTAAAATAAATAGATATGAAAATGTCACTGACACATTTTAAATAGAATTCTAATTTATGAGCACTGACTCCCAATGAGGAATGCAGTTTTTGTCTTTCAAGAAATAACTGTGCCACCTGGAGTTTATCTTTCTCTTATATTGTCTAGTCTGAACTAATTTTTTTTTCTTTCTGCACTAATTGTTATATTTAGATATCATCACCCAGAAGATTATGTTGAGGAGTGATTAGGGTATAGCTTACACATCAGAATGCATGAGCTAACTAGAAAAGCAAAGCTTCAGATCAGATTTAATTAAGATAGCTTACACTCTCTGTTCAGTTTTCTGCCTAAAGCAAGGAAAAAAAATGAAGATTAACAGTTTCTTCCAGAAACATGATACTCCTGGGATAGAAATTTAGAACTCCATAAGCAAAATAACTTTTACTCCTGTGAGTAGTCCTCCCAAAATCAGCATGACTACTTACGTGAGTAAATGGTACTCTGCATAAATTAATAATGCACAATCTGGCCATATAGAATCCTTGCTCTGGTGGAGATTACTAATTGCCTGTGAGTCATTAAAATAATGAAAAAAGAAAAATAAGTGATATCCATATGAGTAATGACTTGCAGAATTTTGCTTTTTAGTTTTCATATGGAAAACTGAAGCTTTAATACCTAAATAAATCAAACTGGGAATCTTCAACTGGAGCTTGCTAAAGGCTGTGTCTGCAACTCATAAAACATTCACCTCCTTACAAGAAGAAAGGTGTTTTTTAATACCAGCAGCTTAGTCTATAAACAACATGCTGAAACTTCATGCATAACTGCAATCACCATCAATTTAGTGCTCACATTACAGGGCAGTTAGAAGGTTGGGGGCAACTGAGATCCACTTCCATAAACAGCAGGCAAGTAAATAATGTAAGTAACTGCTCTGGACTGTCTATGTTAAATCTCATTCGTAGATCATCCTTAGGCTTTAATGTTATACATGTATTGGGTAGCATGAGCCAAAATATCTTCCATCCTTTCTCCTGCTTCTAGGTGCTAAGTGCTGGGCTTTGCAATGCTGAAGTAAAAGGCAGAAGAATAATTTTATAAGCAATGGAAGTATGAGTCCTGGTGTCCTTTGGATTTGTATCTTTTGGCTGATGAAGAGAAAGGAGAGAAAAGATGATCACCTGAACCTTTTCTCTTTCAGCTCTGTTCGAGGTATATACCCTCATTTCTATAAGCTAGTGTTCTTCTTTGGCTGGGGCATGAATGGTATCTTTCCTCTGCTTCTGGCCATCCATTTATTTTCATGAAATCTGTAGAAACTTAATTATCTTTCAAACTGTTGTTAAATTGCTTTAAAAGTCAGTCTGTAGGTTCCAGTGATATTGAGAATATTATGCAAACATACTGATCAAACACACATACATACCTAGTTTCAATTCCACAGAAAAAGAAATTGAATAAATACAGAGATGGTGTTTTTTTCAGTAAATTAGGTGAGTAGTAAAAAGTGAGAATATTTTTAGTTTAAGATTCATATAATTGTTGATATAATTGTAATTTTTTATATAATCAGATCTTCAGTGGGAGAAGGTGCTGTGAAGACAAGGAAACCACAGTCAGAGGTGATGGCTCACAGCTAGCTGCTGTTCAGGTTCATAAAGACAGTTCTGTTTTCATTGGATTGTTTATGACCTATGGAGACAGAAAAAAAAAAAGCCAATGGAAAGAGGTTGAAATACAAAGAACAAAACTATACTCTTAATGCAAATAATATCTCTAGTCTTTTTATTTTTCATTCCTGACCACTCTATGAGCCTTACTATAAAGCTTGACAGAAGTATATCTGTGCCCTGATAAACTGGTACATAGGGAGAAAAAGGTGCCTTGATTCCTAAATTTTGCCCCCAAAGTGAAGAAATTATGCAAAAAAAAAAGATTCAGAAAGTTGTTTAAGAACCTCTTCGCACAGTCTGAAAGAAGACACAGAAACTGTTGTGAAAGAGGCAGACAATTGACTGGCATCATTTGCTGCACAGAGAGAACAGGGAGACAGGGTAAGTGACAAGAATAACAGCACCAACTGACAGAAATGTACCTCTGTCATGAGCAATTCAAAGCCTACTCAAGGATATTATCCTGCTGCACATCAACACAGAGCCTGAGCTGCTGGAGATGCTGGGCAATACTCACTGAGACTTTATCTGTTTTTCTGCATTTTTAGATAATATTGCTGACAGGGTTTTTGATTTGTTTTTATTTGAAATTATGGCCATCGTTAAAAATTGGCTAGTAGTTGATTTGCTTTGCAGTTCATGCAGGTTGTTTGAAAGCCTTTGAGGTGAAAGAAAGCAGCATGGGGTGGAGAGGAGAGGAGAGCTGGGCTGGAGAAGAGAGCTGAGGCAGGTTGAGCTGTTCATGGCACTGTTCCTGGAAGGCTTCAAGGAAGAAAGTGGTTTTGCAGGAGTCATATTTCAAACTTGTGCCATTTTCTCTTCCAGGTTAAGATATAGAGGTGTCAACACTGTGTCAGATCAGAGGTGAATCTAGCTGCTCATCATATATTTGACAGTGGTCAATAGCAGTGATAGAAAAGGGTAAGAAGCCTACAGCCATACAACCTCCTAGGATTCAAAAAGTGAAATGACGTAGCTCCCATGAAGAGGGAAAGAGGGAGTTGGAACTGTTCAGCCTGCAGAAGAGAAGGCTCTGGGGAGACCTTAGAGTAGCCTTTCAGTACCTAAAGGAGCCTACAAGAAATCTGGATAGGGACCTTTCAGGAGAGCACATAGTGACAGCACAAGGGGGAATGTCTTTAAAGTGAAAGAGAGTAGGTTTAGATCAGACTTCAGGGAAAAACAATCTTTGCTGTGAAAGTGGTAAGAGACTGGCACAGGTCGCCTAGAGAACTTGTGGATGCCCCATCCCTGGAAGTGTTCAAGAACAGCTTGGATGAGGCTTTAAGCAATCTGATCTTCAAGAAGGTGCCCCTGCCCATGGCAAGAAGGTTGGAACTAAATGATCTTTAAGGTTCCCTCCAACCCAATCCATTCTTTGATAAGTATCTTTAATAGTATTTGGTCAAATTTATTTTCCATTATCTTGTCTACTGTCTTTTGAAAGCTGTGCATGTCAGTAGGATCCAGGAGATCTTGTGTTTTATTTCCCAAAAATACTCCACTCACAGCCATTTTGTACTTTCGTTTTGACCTCTATGACTCTGTGATCCTAGTTTCCTGGAGCTGCACATAAATCTGGTGATTCACAGGTCTACAGTTGCCCTTACTAATCTGATATTGATAGAAGGAAGACTGAAATAATGAGAATCTAAGCTCATTGAAGTCATTGCCATGACATTATCTATGAAGAAAGATGGCAGATGTTTCTTGCAGGGCTGGGATAGTGAACTGTGACCAGATTCAAATACAGTAATCCAGTTTGGACATGATGGACTAAGTGATCATTATGCTCAGAAACATGGTTAGGGGAAAAGAGAAAGTTTCTTAGACTTTAGAATTAAAGAAATCATGATCTGTGGACACACCAACAGATAAAGCCTGAAGAAATTATACAAGTCCTTTTTTAGTCCAAAATATAGGGTTATAAAGCTAAATACAGGTCCAGAAGCATGAAACAGCTGATTTGAGATAAGCATGTGCAGTGGAAAGGTTTCTCTGTTGTTTTAAATCTGTTAGGTCTACTAATCTTAACTCACTTGCATGGATCATTAGAGGTTCAATGCTGTCAGTGATCTGAATAAATCATTTGGCCATACTGATGGAGACTAGCCAGAGGACATTACAACAGTAGCCTCTTGCTTTGTTTTTCTGAGCTATGAATGAATCCTTTCCAACAAACTTTTAAAGAGTCTCATTTGTCAGAAGCATTAACCTTCCTACTAATTTATTGTTTTATATATAATGGACGATTCTTTGAGCATGATAGCTTTCTCTTTCTAAATGCACCCTTTTCTATTTGACAAAAACATGGGGAAAATCTAAGCTTATTTTTTGCGGAATCATGGCTTGATTCCATCCCCAATAAACTAAACTCATAGAAGGGAAAATGTAACAGAAAGCTGTTAATGTTGTTGACAGCATTTCTTAACTGTGGAGATTAATCTTCATATATGACTGTTTTTTTAAAATCTATTCTTCACTGAATGATGTCCAGGTGAACTACTCTGGAATAACAGCATGCTGAAACTTCAAAGTATCTTAACTATCTATAAGAGATAATGCAATATGTCAAAAGAAGCTAATTTCCCCAATATTCCTTTAAAACAGAGTAATAGTGATACGGCATGGCATTCCTAGGGAAATCTGAGAGCACATCACAGGAAACTGGAAAAAGTGACAGAAGGGTAAGAGTGTAGAGCAGTTTGCAGACATGGCACACGCGTGATTACCATTAAGAATATTTATTTCCAAATGGTTTTGTTTTCTTACTAGCTCATTATATTAGTTCCTCATTGTGGAGAGATTTATCTGAGATTAAGAATTATAACAAGCAATGTTCTGAACTAATAAGCACATCTAATTTGGATGTTGTTAGGGCATTAAATGGAATTAGTGACAGCAGCATTTCATTTCATTTTTGGAAGGTTATTATCACCTACATATTCCTTCCATGAAATGGGACCATAACTACTTCAGTGGCTATAATGGGAGCACGCACAATATTTCTTTGTTTCTGTTTTTAGGTCAGCTGTCGCTGTTAGATCATGTTCATCATTAGGAAGGAAAAGTGCTCTGTTAGAGTAAGGCTTTTCCTCTGGTGATACAGGAAATAATAGGTTGGAAATTGGAAGGGGGCCTTAAAGATCATGTAGTTCCAAACCCCTGTCATGAGGGATGATCTTTTTTGCCTTCATGTGAAAGAAGACAGAGCACGCCCGTGGATCTACATTTTGCAGCAAATAATTCCCAGGAGTATCCTGATGGCTTCTCATGCCAGGGGAGGCAGGGGGAACAAGCCTTCCATTTTGCAAAACTTCCATGCAGGGTGTGATTCACATGTGCTCCCCCACCTCCCAGGTTTTGAATGGCTTCTAGTCAGGGCCACCGAGGGCTGTGGCATTTATCGGATGGCTTCCCCTCTTCAGGTCTTCATTCACAAATTTATTTCTGTGCAACGATGCCCAAGACAGCGCTAATGAGTTTGCTGAAGTGCTGGAAGCAGGATAGCCATGGTTTTGTGGCGCTCTGCCCGGGTTAATCAGCCCTGTTTCTCAGCAGTGTTAATTAGGCGAAGCAGAGATCTCTGTGGTGGTGAGTATATTTGTTCTGATGCTCAGTTATTTCAGGCAGCTCTACGTTGCTTTGCACTGTGCTGGTAGACCTACACTCAGCATCAAGGACATTAAGAGGCAGCCCTGTCCAATAGCTCTGTAGGCTTCCAGCTCACCCTTTTCCAGTAAATGTGGTGCAAGATTTTCATCATAAATTATCCAAGAGATACTCCTTAGAGACAGACCTAATGCTGGACTGAAACGCTGTTCCCCTGCAATGAGTAGAAATACTGTCATTGATTCAAATAGGATGAAATCCTGATTCCAAGTGAGCAGTGTGAAGCAGACAAACTTGTCTGAAAAGCTGTAAGTCAAAAAGCTATCTAAAAAGTGAGTATTGGACATTAGCGTGTCAGGTGTTACTGGCTTTTGTCAGCAGTCAGCAGAGGCAGAACATCTTTCCTGGCAAAGGTAGGGAGCTCGTTTTACTATTGCTGTGTAACCCAGAGCATGCAGACATGCCATGCCTAGTGCCAGGGACAGCTAAACAGTGTCTGTCACTTTGCACCTCTGGGACAACCTCACCAGACTTGCTAGCATGGGTATGGGAACCTAGGGATGGTCTGAGCAGACCTTCGTGATGCCAAAGATCTGATTTGCACATTAAAAAAAATCAGGAGTGAAGAAATAAAACCTTCTTAGCGTACACTGAGAGGTGACCGGGGGGTGACTCTCACTTGCAGCTGAACAAGGACTATTAGGTTTCTTAGGCTGGGTATCAACTTCACATCTGTATTAGCCTACCTCTTTTCTTTCCTGTCATGGCCTACTCGATAACTATTCTTTAAAGACGATCTCCTTTGTACAACCCGTGCATAGTGAGCACTCTATGGCATCCCATGTGGCATCTCCTGGGACATGCTTCAGACCCCTGGCTTGGGAGCTGCAGGGAAGTCTCATTGCTCGTCTCCACAATGGGGCGCAGCAGCTGGCCTTTGCCTGGCTCAGGATCTCCACTGCTTGCCCTGGTAAAAGTTTCTTTTCTCTTTCTTCACACATGATCCAGAGGCCATGGGGATTTCAAAATTAAATAAGAATTGGAGCATGAACCTGTTTCTTTCTACAGAAGAAATTGATTATGCCCAACATGGTCAAACCACTACAGTGCTCTCTCCCTGCTTGTTCCTGTGTGCAGAGCTTTCTACTGCTGGTATTGTCTGCAAAATTAACATGGTGAACAGGACAGATGAATCTTTGAGGGGACATAAATTCTAGAATCATAGAATATCATCGAAGAGACCCACAAAGGTCACTGAAGTCAACTTCTGGCCCTCCACAGGAGAGCCCCAAGAACCACACCATGTGCCTGAGAGTGTCCAAAGTCAGCTCTGGCAGGGACCTGGGAGAAGGCATGTTCTCACTTGAGAGTGTATCAGGGCACTGCCTTGGTTTAAGAGAAGTTAAACTTTGCAATGTCCTACTTGTGAAAGCTTATAGCAATACAATTGTCATCCTAGCAAAATCAGAACTAAACAGCCTTTCACTCAATGTGTGCTACTTTCAGGCAGAAATTTCTTTATTCTTCCTATTTTCTTTTTTTTTTTCTTTTTAAGAACATTATGTGGGCCAGCTTGAATCAGAATATACTAATTGGATTATTATTTATGCTGCATTTGATCAAGTAATTGAAATAAATTGGAGGGTTAATGATGACTCACTCTTTTGGTGAGACCCCATGATATAAACAGTCATAACAGGGAATTAGGCTTTTTCACAAAAACATTTTCTGAAGTTACGGTCTTTGATCATTTCTCCTAAGTAAATTGACACTGCACTGATGGTCATAAAATCAATGTGAGATGACAGAAAGTGGGTTGCTGTTTTTGTGGAAAAAGAGCATATCGTCTGTGTGCCATACACATTTTTTCTCTCTCCTGTGACCTTTTTTAAATCTTTAGGCAAGGATAAAAAATCATATTCACACCCAGTATTTCCCACATAATCTAATTCACTCCTTCTCTTGCTTGATGCCTCCGAGACATCTGCTGCAGCTCTGAGGAGCGCTGGGCGAATCTCTGCTCACATATCTGAGTGCCGTGTACTCCCTAAGCACCTCTGTCTAGGGAAGATTGTGACTTCCTTGCCTGCAGGGGTAGCCACAGAACAGCAAAAGAAAAGGCCACCTCTGCCTGCTTCCAAAGCTGTCATCCCCTAGCCCTTGTCTCTGCTCACCCTCGCTGCAGCCTGTGACTAACAGCAGTGGGCTGCTGCTCAGCGCTGTGCATCAGGGCAGAGCTCAGCCCTCCCCTGCCAGGCCTGGGAGCAGCACAGTGCTAAAGGTGCCCTAAACATTTCCTACGGTATTATCAACCTATCCCGCAAACCACAGTGGATGCAGCAGTGCAGGGAAGTACACTAAGTACACACTGCCACTGTTGGCTCTAAGGATAACCGGATTGGTGGAGGTAGGGAAAAGGTATCAAAGCAAACCTTTGGCTCTAGTGGATGTGATGTACACTGTTGAAAGTAAAAGCACTGATAATCAGGAAACTATTCTGCTGCATCAATATGCTTGACAAGCTGAAAAATAGCTACAAAATTTCATGAATATTTCTGTGTAAATTGCATTTAAACTAATGTTAGTGCTTCCCCTTGTAGATTACGAATTAGCAACTATTCTTCTGTTAATGTAAATTTAACTTCTTGTTGTTGTTCTTTGCTTTTGTACCAGCTCTACTCCAGTAGAAAATGAAGCGCAAACTTCAGAAGGATGCTTCTCAAAGCGTCCAGATGGCAACAATAATTATTTATTATCTTTAGCTACCATGATTATGTTGCCCAATCTGTGATATTGTAAATCAGTTTTCAGATGGTCACAGGAGTTGTAGCAAGTTTGTGAAAAACATTGCTCATTATATGTTTGTTCAGAAGGATTGAACCAGAGCACTGCAACTCTTTCAACATAAGTAAATCAATGCGGAAGTTTAGATCTAAAAGGGACTCTGAGTGTGGAGAGACCAGTGTGGTGGGATGCACACGGTGAGGGATACATCAGCCATGTGGCACAGAGTCTGGGTTTCTCTGAAATCCACACTCCCAAAGCGGGTTCAGTCAAGGGCTGTGTTATTTTCTTTTACTGGAACCAAATTTAAGTGTAAAATGAAAGAACTCTCTTCTTCGGGCCAGTGCAAAAACATAACATTCAGCGCAAAAACATAACATTCATTTGTAACACCACTGATAGTCAGAAGTTAGGGGTCAGGCCTAGTGCAATTCGTGAGATTTTGCATGTTTTTATTACAAGCTTGCATAGGTTTTGCCCTCCAGAGTTTATTTCTCCCCTTAACCTAGTTCTATCCAATCTGTCATCTTTTCTTAGCAATGTTCTGAGGCCACAATTTTTTTTTCTTGCTGAAAATATTATCTCTAAGTGTTCTATATTTGCAGGCTAATGGTGACATTGAAATGAAAGGAATGACACACTGATTTTTAGCAAAGCTTTCATAAATTGTCCTCTTAGATTTATGATGTGTCACTTGATTTACAGCATTCCTGTTTTTGTGGATGCTGTTATCTGTTAACATTTCTACAATAGACCTCTTTTTTTTCCCCTGACTTTTCAAAGGTTAAAGTAACACATCTTTACAGTTGTATTTTTGAATGTGATTAACTTGATAGTCACAATTTCTGACCCTTAATAAGAACAGAGCTTGTTTTCCAAGATACTATTTTATCTTGAGTCCCTGATTTGTCCATCTTACAATTACTATGGGGGAAAAAAATGCTGTTTAAATTTTAAAGGTTCCAAAACTTACTCTGACAAATAAATCTGTCTTCTGGTACTCTCAGAATTGCTCCTTAGTTTGATGTATTTTAGATTCTTTAAGTTCTTCTGAATTTTTTCCAGGAGATGATCAGTAGTCAAAGGTGCTAAGCTCCTATTTTCTCCAGGCATGAAGACTGAATTAGTTGTTTTGTTTTTTTTTAATAGTGAACTCACTGTAGTATCTTGATTGGAGGGAGCTCAAGGAATATTCCCTCACAATCCTAGCTGTACATTTATGGCAATTAACAGTCTATTTATGGTGCAGAGCATCTTTTCCCACATTGAAGAATGTGAATGCTGTCCAAGGGAGTGCCTCTTCCTGCCTATGTGCATTACTGGGGGCTGGTCCTGCCACCAACACGGGTGTATTAATAGATGATATTGTCTTTCCTGCTAAAGAGAAGAAAAATAATGACTCAGATAGTTGTTACAAACTCAAAGGAAACCCTTCAGGTTCCACAAGGATCCAGTTTGCCTTTTGTCCATCACTAGCCAATACTTGTCAGTGGGAAACTTGTCTTCTTGACTGACACATGGTGTTACCTACCCAGGCTCATGCTGCTCTGTGAGAAAGATGTTCCCTTCCCTCATGGTACCCATGAAACTTATGAAAAAAGTTTCAGAGAAAGGCACAGACCTGTTTTCGAAGACTGATAGAAGAAGGAATGTAATGCCTTGTTGTTTGCCAGTTAATGGGCAATTACTTTCAACAGTAGAGAAATATGGATGCACAAGCATGGCAGGAATATATTAGAACAGTATTAAAAAAGGGATTACCATGTTTAGAAACACATACATAATTATTTGAAAACCGTGAAACTATCTCTTCATTGGATTAACTGCAAGGTCAGGTCTGTTTCAATGTGACAGACTGCCAGATGTCAATCTTGTGGCAAAATTCTCAGTTCAGCTACTGCCTTTATTGTCCAGGAACAAGCACCATGGTCGGCTTGCTTGGTCCTTTGTGTATGAACCACCTCTATGGCTATCTTTAATTCCTGCATTCACAGCTCCATGATACTTAGGCTGGTCCAACACCAGGAGTGGGATGGAAAAAAAACAACTAGAAATAATCCTAAGCCTGTACTGCAGTAGTTTTTTTTATCATAGCCACGGTTCTTCTCTGTTGGACTTCCCATTGTTTCTCCTTTTTTGAGCACACTGCAACAGAACATGTGGGTAATGTGCAAGGCAGTGAGCTACAAGGTAGATATCTCATGTGGTTTTTTTTCCTTTTTTCTCCTCTTAGTTTGGGGTCCATTAGACTATTTCCCTATGTAATCTAAGACCAAAGATATTGTGATTTGTAGGGTTTTCCCCTGCATTCCCTTACTATAAGCATTTCATAGTAATTAATAAAATTTTCTAAAACCTTGAAAAGTGTCATGACAGGTTTTTTTAACCCCCTAGTTCATTAGGTAGCCACGGTTAAGATTTCTGTGGTATAGGATAGGGTTGTGTGCATGTATGAAAGCCAAGAAAGTGAGTGAAGCTGATTATAAGAAAGGCCAGTGCTGTGGCTCATGTTCCCCCTGCTCTTGCATGAGCACAGATGATTTCTGCTGTGATTCAGGAGCGTGTATATCTTGGGCAGATTTCACATAGAGATCAGAACAAAGATAAACAAGATGCTTCAGACAGCACTACTGAGGGAAAAGAAGAATAAATGCTGCCCAAGCTAAGAGGAAAAAAGAAGAAAAATCTATTTCATATTTTCTTGAGACGGTTGGGTAAAACAACTTAGATTTAAGGCCTGTCTCATAAAGATGTATAGCAACATCTGTTTTTGCAAAGCCTTTGAATATAGACAAAGCAGGAACCTGCTACCTGTATGACAACTGGACTTTATGTACAAAATAGCGAGGCTTTTTCAGCCTGTGTCAGGCACATTATCAGTTACTTTCCTGGCAAGAACAATGAAGAAAGATGCAACATTGAATTTGCCACTGAAGATGATAGTTTGTCTAACTTCATGCCTTGAATATTTTACTGGAATCTTCTTAAGTTCTGATTTAGGAACATAGTGACTTCTCCTGAGACTTTGGCTGCTGCTTTTATCCTTCCAAGCTGTCTTATCTCTACTGCGAGGCTGGGTAGAATCAATGAAGGTGATTTTAGAAAGCCATGATGGTGGCCATGGCCTTTGCATGTCTTTTTCATGAGTATTAGAGCTGTCCTTCGTATGTTGAGTGGAGAAGGGAGGTGAAAATCTCCTTCTCAGCTATCCTAAAAGATAAGATCACTGAAATGTTCAATGATAAATCCTGTCTGTGTACTGTTTTAAAGATGTTGTGGATATTCAGTTTGCTTCCACTTTTCTCTAATTTTGTTTACATCTTAATTCTGTATTTCTAGTTATTTTCTGAGGCATAGAAACACAAGAATTTCCACGGTGGAAATAAAACCCAGAAGGAGGAAACACTTGTTCCAGAAGGGCCAGGGGTATCTTGTGCTTCTGCCAGGGTGCCAAGGACACACTAAGTTCAAAGCTTGTCAGCCGAGGCTCAGAATTTCCTTGAAGGAAAGAAAAACATCCTCTGAAAGACAAAACCCTTTAGATTATTCTTTTCCTCCCTACTTCATGTAGAAAAAAGCAACTGAGGTGCAGTAATGGCAAAGTCTGACACAGCTGGAAGCAAGCCTGTGCACAGTGATTGGAGGGAAAACACAAGGACCAGGATTGTCTTTTAATTTGTCCATTGCCCGAGGATGAAAGAAAACTGCTGTCAGTCACAAAGTGTAAAGGAAGATATTCTAGTGTGCTTGGGACTGCAAAAGGGACTCTTTTATCCCTTCAGTGATCTATGGGTAATTTCTGAAATAAAACCTCCAAGTCACCTGCAAAGCCAGTTTCAGAGAGAACAGTAACAAACATTTCTTCTAGGAGTTCTGGAGGAAAAAAAAAGAAAAAAAGAAAAAGGAAAAAAGAAAAAAAGAAAAAAAATTCCTGCCCTTTATTTTGTCTGGTATTATCTGCTGTACAAATGTCATTAAGTGACATTTTTCTCCTACAGGCCATCCAGTATATACAAGGATTATTATTCCTTCCTTCTCTCTTCCACTGAGAAACAGATAGTGGCTGACAGTTAATGAGGGGGACTCTAATCTGACAGCATTATGAAAGCTACTGACAGAAAAGATCTTTATAGTTGCATAAGAATTTTTTTCTATCTCAGACTATCAGTAAGGTGCTGTCTGCAGCTGGGAAGTCAGGATATTCTCCTCTAATCTAATATTAGATCTATGTCTTCTTGTATGTCTGCAACCTCTTTAAGAGGAAAACCTGAAACAGCTGTGGGGAAATAAGAAAAAAAAGGCATTCAAAATATAAGGACCTACTAAGATGAAATTCCTAAATGGGAGTTTGTTGCCATCTTTCTGTGCTCAACAATTAAGCTATATTTTGCTTTCAGTTGCAGCATTATACCCGAGTTACTCCATGTCAATATATATGGATATAGAAATGGAGATTTCACTGTGGGAGGTACTGTATATCATGTGGGACTTTCCAAACTGAGGAACATGATGTCCAAATTTACATGACAGACAGTGTCCTCATGATTTGGGATAGTACAAGCTGTTCTGGATTTCTTGCTCTAGACCATGTTGCATTAACAGAAACTATCCCCTCAGCCTCAGCCCTGTCCCTTCAATCCCAGGGGACCGCTCTGAAGGACAAGTATTGACATTTCCCTGAGGTGCCCCCTAAGTATTTGAGAGCAGAAGTTTTTTCTAAATATGCACTAGGATTTTTTCTCTGGTGTGCTCAGCCCTAAGGTTTTAATCTATTTAAACCCTGGACACTACTGGTGTTGGAGACAGAAGTTTCTGACTGATGATGGGCAGAAGATGAATGTCAACCATTTGGACACAGCTTCTTTTTGAGAACATTCAATGATTTAACTTCTGAGATCCTCGACTTTGCTTGAAGAAGGGGTTAATGCAGACCAATGTTGGAGGCTATGGGAAAGGCAGTGGTGGGAAGTGCAACAAACAAAATGTGACCAGAGAATTTAAAAAGAAGTTTTGTTTTCAGAGTCCAGCATTGAAGACTTTTTGTATCAAGTTTGTTACTTGTTCAGTCTTTATTGAACTTTTTCAAAGAGTTGTCCCATATGAGTGTATTTCAGTAAAAAAGAGAAACGTTGCTTTGATGTAGGTTTTCTTTCTTTGAGCAAAGAACAGGCCATCCAGGTGCTCAACCCCTCTAACAGGAAAGCTTGAATAAGGCAGTCATCATACCCAGCCTGTCCCTTGCATTTTGTAGAGTTAAACTTCATGCATTCTTGTAAAAGCTCTGATCATTTTTGAAACTGGCACATATAAATGCATAGCACACTCTATTTTTTTCCCACTGCTATGTTGTCTGCTCACAAAAGGTTGCAATTCCATGTGCTTCTCTCCAGCTAGCCCTACTTTTTTTTCACCTACACATTCAATTTTAGTGTACCATCTGCTTTCAACCTGCTTAATGTTATACTCCAGCTTTTAATGACAGAAGATATCAAGTGCCATGGTTCTTATTTTATTGCTAAAGATGGCATGCAGACCTTCTTTAAACGATTCCAAATCATCTAAAGCCTCTGTTTGGATGGTTTTCAAAGGCAGCCTAGGGTTGTCAAACTTCTACTGCAGAGCTTGTGAGCTCTTTTCATAGGTTAATCTTTTTAAAGGCCTCTATCTGAGATTCTTTAACTTTCTAAAAGCTTTTTTTTGCCTACTTCAAAGCTAAGATTTTTTTTAACGTGAAAATTATATACATCATTGTCTTAATTTGTCCTGACAGGTGCAAACTGCTGTGTGACCTAAAATCCAGGGGGAAAAAAACCAAAAATGCCCTACCTTAAAAAATGCATAAAATAGCTTTTATACTCCAAACTGAGACTTCCTTTAATACCTGATGTTTAAAAATCTTGAGCCCTGCTTATTTCTGGAAAGAGACTGAATCAAAATAATGTGGACCTTTAGCTCAGGACTCTGATCTTAATTTTGAAGTGGAATAGCTTCAATAAAAACCTTAGTCAGTGTGAGCAACTTTTTGTTTCCCTAGCTGTAGATATTGCAGCTTTTCTCTGGAGGTCAGCTTTCTGAGGGGCAGCAAATAACCCCCATGAGTGTCCTGGGTTTGTTATCCATGGTGAACACTCCCTCCAGTTCCCTGGTATGTACAAGAGATGGTGCTGATCTGGAGGCAGATGGGCTGGCCAGGACACTCTGCCCTGAACCTTTCTTTTGTCCAGCTTAGGGATGTGCGTGCAGGGGAGCCCTGCTTTGGTGGTGCCTCTTGTGTCCCCCATGCCAGTCTAAGCAAAAAGGCCATACAGCCTGGCAAGCAGCAATAAAAAAGATTTTCCTTCTGGGGCTTTCATACAAACAGAAGACTGATTTTCTTGGGTGGATCTCTAAATAGATGTTTTATTTCCTTAGATTTTGAACTGTGGTTTCTACTTGCAGATAAGTCTATTAAGGATTTGTGAAATTCCAATGGGCACCAATCTTTAAGCTCTTTAAGTATCTTTACAGTGTTGTTCTTCACTTATCCATGGGGAGATAGCTCCTCAGCAGAAGCTAAAATTCTTTATAGAAATACCTCTGCTTTACAGAAAAGATATTTTTCTCTATGAAACTTGAAGATTGGTTTTGCTAATATTCCCAAGCAATTTCACAGCAAGGATTAAATTCTTGGTTATACTTTGTACATTTACCCAGGCATCTAATAGAAATTTTTCCCTCTTTTTTTTTAATTTTTTTATTGGTTTGTAGAAAAGTCTAATTGTAATGGATGAAATTCTGCTATTATTAAATACCAGAATAAAGATCACCAGGGAAATAATCTAGCTGCTGATACTCTAGTGTTAACTCAGTGCTTCTGAATAATCAGTAATCAGCAGCTTGAATTAGACTGAGATAGATCAAACTAAGGGCTTGACTATTCAAAGTGAGTGCAAGAGATCTGGGGAAAAGTTCGGTGCAGTCAGGGGAAAAAATGTAGTGCATTAAATATGCAGGACTAAAGAAATCATGCTTCTATTTTACTTTAAGTAAACACATTATCTTTTGATATATCTTGGTCTTTCTTCACGTGAATCATCAATCATGCAGCACTTCAAGCCCTGATTAATATTCTTAATTGCTCTCCCTTTTTTGTTCTTGCAGCTGGCAGATGGAGTGCTGCAGATCAGACGGTGCCATATCAGTAGTGTTTGCACTGCCTGTGAACAAATGGCATTACAGCCTGCATGTTTATCCCCTTTGATCCATACACAACTGGAGCAAGGTGCAATCGTAAAGATTGGTGGTTTTTTTTTATTATTATTCACCTTTTTCTTTCCTGTCTCTGAGATATTAACCCTGTTGGGAGCAGACGATAGACCACGGACAGTTGCCCAATTTCTGTAATGCCAAGCACTTTTCAGCAACAAGGAAGTCTGGAAATGATAAGAGATCTACATCCAGAATGGATGTCCACATCTGTCCTCCCTGGAAAAGTATATAGTAGAGAAATGCCTGTCTTCCACCAAGCTGGGCTGAAAATTCCTTAGTGGGAGTGTCAATTGTTTCCGTGCTTTTCTGTGCCACTGCTGATTAAGATGGATATATAAAGAATCCACAAGAAAGAGAGCCATATTAGGAAGAAGCTCAGTGATGATTTCTAATTAGCTGAAAAGTGAATGAAGGTTCAATTCTGTTTGCTGGGGGCAAAGAATAAGTTTTCGAAATGAAAGAATCCTAATTACTTTAGAAATTTTAAGCTCTTCAGATGTTTCTGTTCTTGTGAGTTAGTGGTTATCAAATTACCTTCCAGGTGAAAGAATTACTTTTCTCACTAAATGCAAACTCTATTTTGATAGACAAAGTAAAACCTTCCTGCTCCGTCATGACTGTCAGCAAAACCAGTTGATGAAGAGTGACCATTTTATAACATGCACATTGGTTTCTTGATGCTAAAATTAGATGGCATTTTATGTTGCTATCATAATCCATATTTTACCCTAAGGAAAAGACATTATGCTAGGCATAATTCCCTTGTTTTTGGACATGGGAGGGTTTGTGTGTTTTTCAGTCAGTTTTTTAAGAGGATATGTTTTTACTCATGTATCATGTAGGACTTATAAATGCACCATCCCACGAAGGCACCAGAGACTGATTAACATATCAGAAGGTGATTGCCTAAAATTAGAGACTCTACTTTGAATATTTTTCTTCTTAGAAGAATGTAAATAATGAATCAAAAGACCTCCTGTGATTGCTTGGATGTGATTATTTATAAAAAAAAAAAAAGAAAAGAAGAAAAAAGTACAGTATCATAGGTTATGACACCAGCACACTGGTGTAACCGAAGCAAAACAGAACTGCAGCAAACCCCTGAGCTCAGACACCATAATCCCTCATCAGCTATTTCTCTGAAATGTTTTGGGACTTTGGCATTAAAAGGACTCTGTGATTATAACCGTGATATCAGCTTGCAGGAATTCAAAGAAAAGTGTATTGGAGAACACCCATAGAAAATTATAGATGCGAGGCTATGAGACGTCCCTTTAATTGTCAGAAATATTCTGAACATGTTTGCATTTTAGGACACATCAGTGCCATCCTGGCTGCAGCCCCAGGTGACAATGCAAAGCAAAGCAAACTCAGCTCAGTAATTTCTATGGCTTCCAGCTTCCACATCATCATACTTGCTTTCCTTTTCCTATAGTTTCATCTTCTTTGGATTGAAACTGTATCTCAGTTCACCTTATCATTCTCACTTTTAATAGCTGAAGGGACTCCTGTAAGCTCCAAGTGTCTGCTTACAGTTCCCTGCATGAGTCAATTGTTCTCTACACTGTTGTTGTTGTCATTGAACTTACATTTTTGTTGTGGTATTTGTCAGGATGCTAACTTCTCATTGTTGCTGTATGGGTGTTGTGAAATGCTTTATGCATTCTGTGCTGGAAACCTGAACATTATAAGGTTACATGCTGTATCAGCACCTTTCTTGTTTTGAACAAAGCTACCTCATCCTTATTTTTGTTCCGGTGTCTAAAATAAGTATAATTAAATAAAATTTGTTGAGTTGTTTCTTGTATCTAGTGGCATAAGGATGTGTCTTTTTGGTTTGATTTACCACTCTGATGTACAAAAAGTCCAATTTTCCCTCTGGCAACGTCAGACAGTTCTAACACTGTTTGCATTCCAGGCAGGTTCTGGGCTAAAAACAGAGGTGTATCAGAGAATTTGTCTAATACAAATTTGCCCAGGTCTTTCAGGATGCCAAATCAACAAGCCTAACATCTGCAAGCCAGTTTTTTTTCCCCCTCCTTCCAGGCAATCCATCACGGTTTTTCTTCAGCATCTGAACTTGTGGTGAACTGTCTGTTCTAATAGGCTTCATCTTCATTACAGGATAATATAATGTGTAAGTGTAAATCGGTAATGAGGTGTTAGTGCACTTGGAGAGTGATTTATGAGAAGGAAGCTAAATTCTAGTTAAACAAATACTCTTCTATTTGAATGCTGACAGTAGATAAGTAGAGCCTCTGATCATTCCTTATATCTTTAAGAAGTGTCTTCCTAATGAAATCAGATACTTTAAATATCTAGATATCTAGCTCAAGACTTATTTGACATTTCATTATCATATGAATTACGTTTATGGTTGGTCAAGTTTAGACATAAAACTTGGGTACTAAGTACTGTGTGAAAAATTGACTAGGGGAATTTTAAAGATTCTAATATCTCAGCATTTTCTTTGCTTTTATTGATCATTGCAATCTAGCTGATGTGTCAGCAGCCAAAAAGCATTCTAAGTAAGTTGAGATATGAAAAATAATACAACCTTTTGTCTAGATTTATATTAGATGCAATCAGGTGACACACAACCATGATCTACTTTGTGACCTTCAAAATTTGTTATGTCAAAATCAAAGGAAATTAGACTGAATAATACTAATATTTTAGTATTAGTTGTGCTTATTTATTCAGGCATTTACTGTGATATGGTCCCTAACATTTATTCTGAATGAAAGCCCAGAGAATTACAACTGCCCTAAAAAATGGACTTTTCAGCAGAAAATTGTTTAAGTATAGTATGTTTAGTTGTTACCAAAGTGTTGCATCACCCTAGTTATCATGTTTTAGTTTTGTACAGATTTTATTGAATTATATCCTGAATAATACAGGAGAAAATTAGTGTTAAAAATAGGACAATTTTTGTCAGAACTTTTTTTTAAAGTTGCCTACTTTCAGTTGGGTTTATCTGAAACCTGGTGTTTCACGTAATAGACTGGGTGGGTGCTCAGTTAAAACAAAGCTGTGTCATGTTATCTAAATTATATATACTAAAACCCACAGCATTTCCTAGTTGCTAAAAATGCATATGATAGGTAGGACTTACAGGAAAAAAGAGAAAAAGGATTGAGGCCATCAAAGTGATGTTTAACAAAGAGGTAGTTCTGTTTTAAAATAAATCCCAGCCATGTCTAAATTATTGCCCTGTCTGCTGTTAAATGTTTCATTTTTTATCTGGCAGAACCTAGGTAAGGCAGGGGAATCAACAGCCACATACATGAAAAATTCTTCCTTGGATAAGTCATTAAAGGAGATTGGTCCAGGGAGAGATGAGTCTCAGGGAAAGATGGGCTCAGATTTGTATTCTGACACAAACTTCCCCTGAGGTAAGCAGGGAAAGACCATAAATCCCATATTCCAAACAAAAGGGTTTATTTTCATTTTTAGTGGATCGTAAAATCCCAGGGGCTGTTGTCAACCTAAGCAGAGGCTTGTGCTCTACTTTTCCCGCTTTTCTAACTGAGGTTTAATGAACTTTTCAGTTTATTCTTCAGTCATAGAACCACTGTTTCCCTTTGCCAGTCTGGAAACAAAGATCATTTCACAAGGCAGCCCAACAGTGTCTAGCAGGAATGTTCTGGAAACCTCTGAAGAAATGAAGAAGGAAAAAAGTGAGCAGTATGATTGTATCAAAGTGTAAGAAAACACAGGGAAAAAAAAAACCCAAAAATGGTACTTTTCCAGTCTGTGAGTGAAGGAAGATGGAGGGAAAAGTGATGATGAAATAGAGAAATGATGATCAAAAGAAAGAAGATGCAGTCTGACCTGGGGCTCACTGAGGGATGTGCACATCTGGAAATGCAGGACCCATTGGATCCTCCTGTTTCTGTTTACTTCTTTCATCTGCTTTGGTGGCACTGCATTTTGGGAGGGAAATCACAGATTATTCTGAGGGATAATATTGAAACGCACCTAAATGAAACATAATCCTCAAGGAAGCATCATGTGAGAGGAGTTTGTGCCTAAAGATTATTCATACTGTTGAGGTAAGATGCCACATGTCTTCCTTTTTTCTTCAAAGGGTGCTTTTTTTCCTTTGACATCCATAGAGTTCATCCAGACCTCTGTATGCCTGATCTTTTTCACGGGAAAGCTTTGGCAACAAAGCTGATCTCAAACTTCTCCACCAAGTTACTTCCTGCCTTTCACCTTCACCTCTGAAAACCCCCATTTATTTTTTATGCTAGCACTATTCTTCTTTACTTTAGACTCCAAAAGTTCTCAGAATACATTTGACTTTCAACTCACCTCTATGTTGTCTTGCAATTTTAGCATGTGTCAAATACAAAACCAGAAGCAAACCTTTTTCCCCTTGCTGTTGTTAACTATTTCTCTGTAGGTAAGGATTTTCTTAAAGGAAAAAATATCACTAATGCAGCAGATATGAAAATATATTTTTTCCTGCTTGGATTTATTTATAATATCCTTCCCCAGCAATATTTCAGTAAGGAAAGCAAAAAAAATTGTATTGCTGCCTAGTTAGACTCTGTGCCTGGCATGTAGTCTGGCTGCTGCTCTTGTGCATGTTACAGCTGGAATGTACATCAAGTTAACCGGCTTCATCTCTTCAGAGCAGCAAGGTGGGCTTTAATCTGCAGTTAGTAGAAGTCCCCTGCTCTGTCAAAAGGCTTCTTTCTATTAGCTTTAATATCCTACCATCTCTCACTGTGCTCCCTTGATTTTCTTCTCTGTTGCTATTTCCAGATTGACTGTCTCATCTTCAGCTGCATGATCCTGACCACAATATCTAGTGGCTCTTTTAGGTGCTGTTTCTCTCTCCCTCTCACCCTGCTGACATATTGCATCTCCAGAATTAAGGGAGATTTGTCAGGGCTCTACTCCCCTTCTTCCAAATCAGACCTTCTTTGGGGGAAGAGCAAGTGCTGTCTTCTGTTTAACGCTTCTGGCTTTTGTCCAATTTTCAGTATTTAGTGGGAGGAATTTAGGAATTTTGTATTTGAAAAGTGATTCTTGTTTATGCTGCCAGAATCAAAGGCTGTTTTCTATTTGAGGCAGAGCTCAAGCAGTCTCTGCCTCAGGTGTTCCTGCCCTATCGTTCCAATGATTCTCTAGAAGCTGCAAGTTATGCAACCCAGTTTGTTCCCTGATCTTTACCAGACAGGAAGCCATTCTAGAACAATAGAAAATAACAATTGTTTTATTTATAAGAGATCATAAAATCATAAAAAATACACCATGTAGAAGATCTATAAAACCCTCAGTGGCCAATAGAGCCATCTGATGGTGCTGAAACATCTGATAGTCTCTGGAAAGGGCACTTCTGGGTCAGTATCTGCTGTGGAGCTGAATGCTTTCCATATAGAAGGGGGTACTGTTTGGGAGGAAAAGTACAGAGATTTTACTTTTACTGCTAGCCTAGTTTGAATAGAGAAGGGCAGCAGAGGGCTTCTGAGAAAGTTGTGTATCAGGGATGGTTCTTTGGGGCTGGCCTTATGAACATGACTGAGCCTCTAGACAGCAGTGGGATTGGGGTTTCCCAGATGAATGAGAGATGGAAGGGCTGGAGGCAGATGTGAAAGACCAGAATGGTCTTAAAAACAATCTTGGAAAATATTTCTTCTAAGATGCACACCAAGAAGAAGCAGCTTCAGTTGCTATTCTGAAAAAGTGCTGTAAACAGAGTTTTGGAGGAAAGCAGGCTCTCACAAAGCCTGGAGTAACAGCTGGAGACATGAAACTAACACATAGCACAGAGAAAGTGAGGACTGTAAATACTGAGTGGAAGGAAGGACTGAAGTCGAGATGAAATTGCTTTCCTCAACATTTCCTAGACTGCTTTACACGGTGCTCTGGATTTATACACCATTTTGGAGTGCATGGCACTTTTTCCAGCTTTTACTTAGCCTAGAAAGCACTACTGGAGCAGTGAAGATTCAGCCAGTGCTGTTCTGTTTCTGTCCAGGAGTGTCACTTGCACCAGAACATCACAGAGGTACTGTGGTCTCCCCAAAAAACTGCTGTCTTCTCCCCTTCCAGTATATTTCGTTCCTGTTCTGCTGCCCATGGTTTTTGCCAAGAGAACTCTACACACGACCCTGCATTCACCCTGAAAGGTTTTTACATTTGTACAGCTTGCTTGGCAGAGATGGGAGAGAGATGGAAGGTACAAATATGCTCCTGTCAGAAAGGGAAAGTGTAGGGTCCAGGGGCTTTTGTGGATGTAATTATGGCTGAATAGTCATGTCTGTGTATTCAGGGGTCCTTGTGATTCCAGTGTTGAATCAGTGAAGCTTTACAGATTGCAAGAGTTATTCCCTGATTCATGCCATCTTAAAGGAGACCAGCACCTGAGGAATGCAGTTCAGACCTGGATTGTCAGCTGCATCTTCATGGCATCTCAGGTGGCTGAGGGAAGAGGTTTTATGTTGGTGGAGTTTCACCTAAATGAAAAAAACCAATGTTTTGTGAAGGTCAGAGCTGTGCCCAGTACTTTGCACATCATGAATCCTACCTTCCCCCAGCATTGGTGGTTTCCAAAACACAGCTACAAAAAATTCAAGTTTCTTGATTTTAAAAGGAATTTGAGTATTTACAGATATTACAGTCCTACAAATCACATCATGCTTCTCTGAAATGATACATTAAAGATTTGATTTCAGTAAAATGGGATTTTACCCCTCTATAGAATGGGGGTGGGGATTGTGAAGTTTGTTTTTTTGTGTGGCAAAATATGACTAAAACTATGTCCTACAGACACACGTTGTTAGAGCACCTTCACATCTGAAATTTGGTCTTAGTTTTCTCCTCATCAAAATATCTCTGGAATTAGAGGTGAAGAAATGTGATTCTTTAAGTTACTGAGAGCAGGAGAAGGCTCTAAGAAGGCTCTAAGAAGGCTCCCAGATTCATGGTTTTAGTCCATTTCTGACAGGCCTGCCCCTGTTTAGTGTTCTTATTTATGGACCTGGTAATAAACTACTGATTTGGGATATATAGTTTCTCCTTTAAGGGAAAAAGCTTTCACATTTGGTCTGGAAATAAGACTGTTTGAACTGTTGCTCATTTTGCACAGAAGCTGCCACATCTGCAGCTGGAACTATGCCAAGGCTCTGATGGAAAAACAGGCAGATGGACTTCTAACATTTACAAAGGGTATATTACAGCAAAGCAAATGGGAATTAAATTAGTGAAGCCATACACTCGGGCATCTTATGTGAAAATGGAGAAAGTTCAGACATATCTTTGAATTGGAAACTGTTCTGTGCTCTGGTTTTATTTTATTTTGTTGAGAGGAAAAGGAGCAGTTCCTCTGTCCCAGAGGTGTCATAGTGGGAAAGTAAAATTCATTATTTTGTTCTGGACACAAAAGTTCATGGCGGGATTTAGAGAAAACTAGAATGGAATATAGAAATCACTGAAAAGTGTCATGGTTTAACCCTGCCAGGCAGCTAAGCCCATCCAGCCTCTTGCTTATTCCCCGTTGGTAGGATAGGGGAGAGACTTGGAAGGGGGAGAGACTTGGAAGGGTAAAAGCAAGAAAACTCTAGGACTAGGATAAAGACAGTTTAATATGTAAAACAAAATCCTCACATGCAAGCTGAGCAAAACAAGAAATTTGTTCACCACTTCTCATGGGCAGGCAAGTGTTCAGCCATCTCCAGGGGAGCAGGACTCCATCATTTGTATTGGTGACTTAGGAAGACAAATGCTGTCAACATTGCTGTGAACATTGATGGGCACCTTAGGCCCAGCCAGAATCAACCCACACCACCCAGACCAAACCAGAACCATCTGAAATCTCATAAAGCTGAAGATAAAGACATTCATGGGAAATGAAATGGGAAACTTATTTTTCTCTTGTGCATTATAAATATGATTCAGTTGAACAAGTATATGGTTCTGCTCTTGAAATTACATTTTACTTGACTTTCTTATTTGATTTGATGTAAAGGGTTATTAAATGACACTTCTTGACCTAAGATAGTTTGGAGGGTGATGAATTCTGTTTTAGCAGATCACATGTTTCCCTGGAAATTTTGTTTGGGATGAAAAAGCTCCTACTATCATTAGTCAGTGTCAACAATATATATGTTTATATATATATATAATATAAAATTAATTTGGAAATGAGAAATAAAATATAGAACTTGCTTTAATATCCTGCCTATAAACATTTATTTAAGACAGAATGTCTCTGATTTTTTTACAGTCAAGGAAAATGTCTCCTCTTCTGGTTTCACAGTGAACAAAGCAAACTGGACAAAACTGTAGGAATAGGAGAGAAGTGAGTTCACACAGATCATAACTTTTAGGTAGAGCACAACATAGAAAAATATGAATAGGTACTAATGCCAACAGAGAGGCTGTTAGCAGAAAGAATTAACTACATATTTAGTGGAAAGTCTCCAGTCTGTGTTGTATTCAGGAGCAGTGATGCTACTGTGTAGCATCTGATGTGCTTCTGGAGAAACTAAAGAAACACCTCATTGAACTGTAGCTCCTGGTGATTCTTGTAAAGGCTGCATTATCCACAGCAGACAACAGCAGTGACAAAAAGGCGAACACATCCATTTCTTTGTCTGATTGGCAGCTCCATAATAAATGCTACATAAGACGCTAGGAGGAATATAAGAGCAAATCATGGAAACACAGCAGTCTTGATATTTCAATGAATTGGGTTCCAGCCAGATATGCCCATTTTAAACACCACCAATAACAAAATTATTAAGGTTATACTGAGGATCAAATCATGATGCGGCTACAGGCTGAGGAGGAAATCTAATCTTGGAGAAAGAACTCTGAAAGGAATATGGGATGCTAAACCTGCTGTAGCTGAAGGGAATATTTTGATTCTTTAAACAATAAAAGCCCAGAATTGCTCATGAGAGGGGGGCATGATGATACCTACCTTGAGTTTAGCAAGGCTTTTGACATTGTTTGTGACACCTTCCTTCCAGCTATCCAGGTTGGGATATTACAGGCTGATGGGATGAGGTATGAGATTGTGTCACTGTTTGGGTCATCAGGCTCAGTAGTTAATGAGTTGTGTTCAATGTGGGCCCCTGTGCGCTGCAAGGGCACCACTCCCTCACCATGGGCTGCAACAGGGGCTGCAGGGGAATCTCTGCTGTGGTGTCTGGAGCACCTCTTGCCCCTTTTTCTGCACTGACCTTGGGTCTGCAGGGCTCTTCCTCTCACATTTTCTCACTCCTATTTTCCATCTGCTATTGTGCAGCAGTTTTTTCTGCCTTGTCCAGGAGTGGGCTCATCTTGGAGCTGGCTGGCATTAGCTCAGTTGGACATGGGGGAAGTTTTTAGCAGCTCCTCACCGAAGCTAATCCTGTGGCCCCATCACTGCCAAACCTTTGTCACACAGACCCAATACTCATCTGTCAGTGATCTGGGAGAGGAGATAGACTATCTCATCAGCTTTATGGGTGATAACAAACTGAGGTTATCTGTTACATTTTCAGGCAGGTTTGCTGCTCAGAGGCCTAGAAATATGGGCTAATATAGGCTAATATGGGCTAACATGAACCTCCTGAACCTCTACAAGAGGAATTGCCAACTGCTGCTGCTAGGAAGGATGAACCCCTGCAATACCAGAAGGCAGGCAGTGCCTGCCTGGGAGCATCTCTGCAGGACTGTCCCTGCAGTTCCTGCTGGTGGTAAAACTGAGCACAGAACCACAGAGAGACTGGCAGGGAGAGAAAGCACCAGCACACTGGGCTGTAGGAACAGGGCAGAGCCAGAGCACACAGAGAAGGGTTTATTTATTTTCTACTTGGTATTTGCTAGACCACATCTAAAATAGTGAGTCCTGCTTTGTCCTCTCTAATGAAAAAAAAGTCACTAAACTGAGGTGAGTTAAGGGGGGCCACCAATGTGGTGATGGAGTACCTGACCTGTGAAGAGAGGCTGGAGAGCTGGGCTTATTCAACCTGGAGCAGTGACAGCTTTAGGGAGACCTAACAGCAGCTCCCTGTGCTGAGGAGATGGGGAGATGGATCTTGGCTTTTTCACTGCTATCCTTCCTGGTTTCCAGAGACAGGACACGTGGGAATGGTTCAAAGCTGTGCCGGGGAGGCTTACACTGAATGTTAGGAAGGAAGCATTTCTTTGCCAACAGTGAGATCAAACTCTGGAACAAGCTTCCTAGACAAGTGGTTGATTCCCCTTGACTGTCAGTGTTTAGAAGAGGCATTGGATAATTAACAATTGGATAATTAACAATTATTGGATAATTAAAAGGATTAACTTTTGGTCAACCCTGAATTGGTCAGGTAGCTGAACTAGGTTATGGTTATTGGTTGGTCCTGTCCTGTCCTGTCCTGTCCTGTCCTATCCTGTCCTATCTTACTTTTGTAGTGGGGCAGATGTGAGTGTGACAGAGAATGGGGATGTACTGACAGAAGGAAAAGTTTTTTCCCCATGGTAACCGTTTGAAGACTATAGGATGTTCTTGGAGGCTTTCAAGACCCAGCAGGATAAATCCATCAGCGGCCTGATCTGAATTCAGTGTAGACCCTACTTTTAGATTAGTCTATACCCCCCTCTGAATTATACTAAGGCATTGCGATATTAGCTGCCAGTCTTGCTTATGGAATTAATGTAGTTCTGGTGTTGCTACTAAAACAAAAAAAGTCTAACTGCAAGGAGGTTCAAAGATCCAAAAGTGTGGTTTAAAGGAACTCCCAGAAAAACATCCCTTAGTATGAAGCATGACTAATAATTCATCCGTTAGCTTACAGATGTAAGCATAAGCAAACTTGGCAATAGTGGGCTTTTCACACACTTTTCACACTATTGTGCCTATATAACTATTTGTGAATGAGAATATCAATTTATACGTATGCTTAAAATCAAAAGGGGAAATTGTTCATCTAATTGCGTAAATATTGTGTGTGAACTTAGGTACTGAGGGTGAGATAATACTTTTTAGAGAGAAAGATCAACAGAAATCAGCAAATAAACCTGTTGTCTAATTGATTTGGCTAGATTTACAGTTTTCCAAGCATTGCTAAGAAAGATTGCATGCTTGGGTACAGCATGTCAATCTAATGGGTGGCTGCAGAAAGGATCTGAGCAATCTGTGATTGGTTATCAGATGCAGTGTATCAAGGCTGGCACGTGAGTGCATAGCTACTCTCCATCACTAGAAATCTGCAGCAAAGGCACCTGTATATGCAAAGATTTGCTCTAGCTGAGCTCTGACTGCATCTTTGAAGCAGGGCAGTGTTGTAACTCCTGGCATACACAAGTTCAGGTTAGTCATTAAAAACCCCCTGGTCATGCTGGCAGGGTCAGTGGGAGGATGGGAGGGCATAGATGATGTTTGTGTGCAGAGGCTACAGGCACAGTGTTTTGGGAAAACTTGTGTTGTCTGAGCAGAAATCTGGACATTTTTCTTGACTTTCTTATTTGATTTGATGCAAACTGAACACAGCGTGTTTACCTCCTACCCATGATGCTGTTCACTCCTTTTCACTGAGGAGGGCATAAAAGCAAGGCCACTGCTATTTACTGTTTCTTGAGAGACATCTTGATTTCTTAAAAGTCACCATTAAGCAATTAAATTCTGTTATCCAGTACATAAGAGGGCCTATAATTTCTAAAAGCTGTTTTGATGATAGGATAGGATAGATATAATTCATATTCACAGTGTAAGCAGCATTTTACAGCTACAATCCATCAAATTCTTACAAATCTCTGTAAGTGCACATCCCATTGAAAATCTATAGTGCTGGGTTTATTTTTAATCCATGAGCCTCTTCTGTACAATTATTCAGAGGAGTTTCCATGGTTATGCCTGTAAACTAAACAGTGTCAGGCTGTGGGCATATGCAAGGGCCATGTTCGTTGTTTAACTGTTAGCCCAGTCCTAGCAGAGCCTTGACCTGCTGCAGGTACTGCTTTCCAAGAATTTGCTCAGCTAGGTCTGGGGAGACAGCACAAACCAGGGACAGTTCCCAGTGAACAGCCTGAATGCAGTCACTCTGTTTCTGAAGATGAGAGTTTAACCAAAAGGATGAAGTTGTGCTATGCCAGTGAGCCTCCAGGCTAGGGAATGGTCCCTGGCCCCTTTCATTTACTAGAATAGACATAATCCTTGTTGTTGTGTTCACAAATATGTCCTTAGCAATTTGGGACCCTGGTGGCAGTCTTGTCAGCCACTTGGCCACCTCTGGCTGTTTGTACATAAAGTTGTGGTCCTATGAAGGGCAGAAGCTGTGCTGCATATTCTCTATTTTGTGTAACTTGGTGCTGTTACAGTGTGAGAGGATAGGCTCAGCTGCCACCTGTGCAAATAAAAACTTGTTCCAATTAACACGTATCGAATGAACACAGCACCAGATAATTACAGGAAGATATCTTTGGAAGGACAAAAAAGTATTTTTCTTTGGAAAATCAATGTGCTCTAACCCTACCTCTTTAATGAGTGTTCATACCTGTCATTGCAGCCTTCCTGTTGAGACCACATGTCTTCCTCCCCAGGCCATTAGCTGTCTCTTTTCATTTGTGTTGCCATGCCATAAAAAAAGAAAACAAACACTGTGGGATCACAAATGTGGCCATAATTTTTTATCAAGCAATTTAAAGCAGAAGCTAATAACAAGGAAAATGACTAATACTTGAATAGGCTGCTGCATATAGAAAGAACACAATAATTGTCTCTCAGACTGAGCAAAAAGATAATAAAAATGTTTTACAGTGCTTCTTAATCGTATGAAAAAACTTAAAATCAAGACTTTATTGCAGAAAAAGGAAGCATTAATCTGTCTGAGGGCCATTTTGTGGAGAAAGCTTCCTGGGGAGGTGTGGTGATAATTACTTATCTTTAATAGACTTCTGGGTTGTGGAACCAAAATGCAGTGGTGAAAGAGGTATAGCAGTTATTTATGAGCCCCTAAGTCATCATGCTCCATTATCTCCTGCATCTAGTGTGGCTTGCAGGTCTGCATTTTCAGCATGTTTCTTTGGGTCCCTTTCAGCACCCAGCTGCTTCAGGTACTCATAGGAAAGGTGCTGGCTGAGTCCCTCTACAGTGTCACGTGAATTTTCTGCTTTCCTCAGAGAAGCATCATGTTGGCAGCTCAGAGTGCAGAAAGGACTGGTGAAATGTGGTGATGGCCATAGCTTTATGGGAATCAGGCAGGCTGCAGAGAAAGAGAGTTACATAGGTACAGTAGAGCATCAGGTGAGGGGGGGCTTGTTGACTACAGTGGTAGCAAAAGTGGACAGGAATGAGCTGGGCTAAAACAATGTGCAGCCAGGGGAGCTGAAGAAAAATCGGTTTAAGCAAAATAGTGGAGGACAATAAGCTCTCTTCCTGCTTGAAATTATTGGCAAAATTCTCAGGAAAGGATCTATTACGTATTAGGGTTTAGTTCTTGCTAAGGGGTCAAGTTAACTACTGAACAAGATGCTTTAGGGTTTTTTTAAACTTAATTTGATAGAAGCCTTCTGTTGGCATCACTTTTTAGCAGGACAGCTAAACTCTTGTTCTCTGTAAACTATTCACTAACCGAGACATGGCAAATAATTTCGTTTTTTTCCCCAGGGTTCCTATATGATCTTGCAAGAACTTTTCTCTACTTGGTGGATATCAGAATTCTGTTTAAGGGTAGATATTCAACCTTCTTCCTATGATTTGTGTTTTGCTTGTAATTATTCTTCATTCTTCCAGGACACATTAATTGTAGATGTACTCATACAAACACTAAGTTCAGCTGACAGCCCCTAGAAGGGAATGAATAGAGCTAAGAACTTCTCTCCAGTTATTGACACTTTGTGAGTGGAATAAATTTCAGTACCTCAGTGCCAGGTAAAACTGTATAGATTAGTTCTCCAGTCTTAAAAAGCCTGGTCTAATGAAAATGAAATATTTCTCTAGCAACTCCATTCTAGTGAGACATGGAATATTAGTCTCACACACTATTTTTCTGCAATTTTTTTTTTCCTTTCAGTATGATTATATTTACATTATGAGACATGAGCAGAGTTTGAGGGTATGTTACCATAAATAAAGGGGCTTGGAAAATTGGAGAAACCCCTCTGAGCCAAGTCTTGTATGGATTGTATGACATTCTTACCTTCTCAACACACTTTCTGCAGCATTCTTTTATATTCATTATGTGCTATATAAATACTCTTCATGATATAAAATAGTGAAAATATATGAATAATTATTTTAATTTGTAGCATCTGTCTTCTCATTGCACACTCCAACTTATTCCCTCACATCTGCCAGGGAGTAGCAAATTACTTTAGTATGGATGACAAGAACAATTTAGCCTCAGAAGGAGAAATGCATGACGTAGTAGAGATGAACAGATGAGAACTGAATTAATGTGTAAATTTAAGAATAAATTAATAGAAGTAGGAATTTTGGTAGCATCTCTAATGCATGAAACCCTGGGGACATTGAGAAACATTTATGAAAATATTTCTTTTGTCACTATGTATGGCTATATATATGGTAAGTGGAAAGTGGATAGAAAAATAATTTTGATTTATTTAGAATGCTGTGTAACTCTGAGGCAAAGCTGGCTGTAGAAGCACTGCAGCACAAATGTCCACAACTCAGCTCTGAATCCTCCCAGAAATGTGCTGTGATGGAAAGGCAAGCTTCTATACTTGAACTAGTTGGGATCAAAGCAGAGTTTTGATTAGCTTTTTTTGCCCTGTAACTATTAAGTATTGTCATCTATCATTGTTAGAAGAAGTACTTAATGACACTTTAAACATAATTTATCACTCAGTCCACAGCAGTAAAAATCTCTAATCAGAAAACCCAGATTGGAGGCTAGCACCTTTCAGGCTGATCTGTGTGAGGGAATTGGATATAAGAACAGACATTAATTTCAACAACGTGATTATTACAGGTTTTTGACTTACAAAAATGGTGGTGATAACTGCAGTACTTTAAGAATAAGACTAAAATATATCTTCATGTCTTCTATTGGTTCACTGTGTGGAAGTAACTCTGTCCTAATAATGAGAAGCCCTTAACTTAGGCTCTGGATAAATGTGGACTGTCATTTTATTATAAAGCAGGGTGACAAACCATGGAGTGCTGTGCTACCCTTCTGACACCTTTCCTTGCTTGCCACATGGCTGCAGGGAGTCTCTGTGTGATGGAGAAGGGGATTCAAGGCTGAATATGGGTGGTGCTGATGTGGGCAGGAAGAGCTGATGGTGAGGGGGAGCACCCTGCAGAGGTGAGGTAACTCCCAGGATGGGGATAAGGAGCAGAAGGGAGCAGAAGTCACTGAGGTCAACAGGTAGCAAGCTGTATGGAGCAGCCTCCAGCAAGGATTGGTAACTCACCAGGGAGCACTAGCAAAGGTTTAACTCCTGTGAGCTTGATGTTCTGGGATGACACCAAGCACATGCATCCTGGATGTGTTCTAGTAGCCAAAAAATGCTTCTCAGAGGACACTGGTGAAGATCTTTTGCCACTGGCTGGTTGTCAACATTTTGCAGCTAGGAGACCTTGGCATAAAAGACAGAAGAGGTGTGAGACCTCTTGCAGAGAACAGAAATTAATCACTGAGCATCGTGCTGTCAAGCCAAAGGAGAAATTGATGCTTTAGACTGGCTACCTAGAACTGGGGCTAGACAGAGCTAGAGAATAAAGTGAGCATTTATTAAAAGGATACACCTTGGGCAGTGCAAAAGCCTAGCAGAGGCTACACCCAAGATGGGCGACCATCACGAGTTTTCTCAGATGGATATAAGTTTGGTCCATTTGCATATCAGAGGTTAATTGTCTAATTATAGCTTCAGGTAATGAAGCCACATTCCCCCAGTTTTCTTCTCACCCCAATGCACTTTTTGAAATAGTTTTTGGGCCTGAGTCTGTGACGATGACCTTGGTTCTCAGGTCTAGAGGGATTGTTTAGTCTGACCAAATAGGAAGAAAGCTAACTAGCATTCTATACAGAATTATACTTTAATGCAGTGCAGAATCTGAAAAATACAAAACTTAAGGCATCAAAATGACATGGAATTTCACATAGCTACCTGAATTAGAATCCTTCTGTCAACATTTTGACTTTTTTTTTCACATTTGTTTAGATATATCTTTCCCAGTTGCATGATGAAGATCACCAGATCAGTCTTTGCTCACTCACACCAAGCTTCTCAATATTTTTCCTGCTCAATTTAATAAGACCAAGTCTGAGGCAGAGAGAATATAACAGATTATAAGCCAAGTTTATGATCAAGTGTATTCTGAAACTCCTTATACATGAGATACTACTTTGCCTCCTAGCTGCTGTGACATGATTACTGCACTACAGCTCTTTAATAACACAGTGACAGTGAGATCAATGGTAACTACAATATATCAGCTTTATCACTGAAACCTTAGGGAGGTCAGACATCCACCTGCTCTCCAAGCAGATGGGCCCCATGTGAACTTTTAATATTTTCTGATTATTGTATAATTTAATTTTTAATCTAAAAATCCTTAGAGTCATAAAAGTTACGATCCTTTCCTTTTCTGTGCAAAGCAGTGCCATAGTAATTTATTCCAGTTGTTTGACACTGCTGAGCGCAGAAGCTGGGGGTGCTCTGTTTCGCCCAGATAAAGGTTTATTCAGGACCCTGTAGAGTTCATGCTGCTTCCCTAACTCTTGCTGGAAGCAAGGAGTGTGTTTGTACCTATCACAGTGGCACTGAGCTGAATTCACAAGTGGGCAATGGCAGATATCTGATAGTGAGCTGTGGAGTACCCATCACAGCAGCCAGATTTGACTGGTCCTTGTCACCTCTCACTTCTGCCTTGCTGCAAAGTGAATTTGCACTGATTATGCAGACAACTTGCTTGCATTCATATTGCATTCCTCTTTCTCTCCTTTTATTAATCTAAAAACTCTTTCAGGCAAGAGTTTGACTTCTCTGTGTTGTTTTTTTGTCTGGCCTGGTCTGTCCCTGCTCAAATATGAGACCTTCTGTCCTGTTACAACTACTGCTACTGATATAACTACAAAAAATCAATGACATCATTAGAAAATAAAACTCTGATGTGCTTTAGTGCAGCTGACACCCAGCTGATACATTACTACATTAAAACATAGTGATATCATACATGTCCTTGTTAGTGCTTGTAGAATGATAATGTGGGCCTTGATTCTCAACTGTTTTTTTTTTAATTTCCCTAGTGAAGTGAGTTGCTCTCACACAACAATCAGAATAGGTTATCAGCATTATCTCTGAATCTGTGAATATATGAACTTGGACTACCTTCTCTGCCTTACTGGGTTTGAAATTCTGCAGCATAACAGCTACATCAAGTAACAGCACGGTCATCTAAATAGACTTTGTACACAACAGGCATCTCATCATCAGAGCAGAAACATTTAGTATATGTGCTTATTCAATTGGTCTTTTTATTGCATTATGACTACAGATTTTAGAAAGTAGAAATTGCATACTTTTTCAGATTGACTTTGGACTTTGGATGCCCATTTTTTTGTCACTTACCTAGTGGATGGTACAGAATTATACTTTAATCTCATTGCTTCTTCTGTCCCAAAGGAAGTAATAGTCATCTCATGTATCTTCCTTTCCATGTTACTCAGTCACAGATTTTTTTATATCCTACTGATCTACAAGCTCTAAAATAAAAAACAACAAAAAAGAAAATGGTAAAAAATTCTGCAAGAGAGAGATATGACACAAAAAGGTTTTAGCTCATTACTTAGTCTTAGTATTTTTAAAGTTAAGTTTAAGATTTTTTTTGTAAGCTGGGTCAGCTAAAAGCAAATGGGGTGAATTGCAAATGGAGTGTGAGTTCAGGCTTCCCTAAAAAACTGTGGCCCCTAAGCTCTGAGAGAATTAAATAATTCTAAAAACTTCACCAACATGTAGTACCAGTACTGTCAGTGCTGGGTTAAGATCCCTGTCTATCAAGATAGATAAAGGATTTTTTTTCCAATGGCTAATGTTATCCTTAGGTTCTAAATTCTTTCTGCTAATGCCTTTCTTATGTTCGTTCATCAAACAGAACAGGTTTTGATCTGCCAGTATTGACTTTTATCTTTCTACTTCCAGCAAGACCTATGTCTGGGTTGGGAGCTGTTAAAAATCAGCCCTAAAAGTGCAGGTTCAGATGTTTCCCTTTCTGCCTCCCTGCAGAAAAGCAGAGATAGAATCTTAGCCCACAGCTCCTGAATAGGATCCTGGTTCAAACAACTTTTTCATAGCTGAACACAGAGACATGGAGCCCTTTATCCACTAGATAAACCTGCCATGGTCACAGTGTAAGCCTTTGTTGGCTTTAGCAGGAACTTGGATTGTTATGAACCCATCCAGTGACCAATCCACTTCAGCCTGCTCAGGGAAGCACTTTTATGGTGCTGCTGGTAAAATATGAAATGATTTGTAGGTGAAAGAAGAAAATGTTGCCACAGTGGAGAACAATGAAGTGTATTCCATCTAGAACTGTGATAAAAAAATGCGTGTGTGATTTTACAGATATAGACAGGTAGCCCTGTGGTCTGAAGACTGTAGTGGAAAGGTCTTCTGTTACATTACCTGCAGAGAAACAGAAGGCTGTGGCCAAATCTACGACCCTCTTCCATTTAAGTGTTGACCACGCACTTATTGTGGTAAAAATTCATTCAGTTGTGAGGAATTGAGCTGTAAAATTTAACTTATTAAAAAGAATGAGAAAATACACTCCAAAAGTACTTTATAGGGCCAGAGAGAGGGGAGGTGACTGGACTGATGGGAGTTTCTGTTGTCTAATTATTGACTTTCTGAATTTAATTTTGTGTTCCATTTCCTCTTCATGAAAGCATATTTGTTTCATATTTAGACCCAGGCATAGTAAGTTATTGCTGCAAAATCCCTGTTTGGGGAAATGTTTGATATTCTGTTTCTGTGTGAATGTTGAAGCTACAACACTTTTGCTAACCTTTGAAGGAATTTATCAATGTTTGAAACAGGTTTTATTTGCTGTCAGTACAACCTGCCTGATAGATTGCATGTCTATCTGTAAATAAACTGAGCTACGTAATAAAGCCCATGGATGTGTTTATACTGACACAGGCAGGACATAGATGAGAACAAGATGTTGCTGCTGCACAACAAATTTACTACTCAATTTCATAAAAGGTGATATGAAGAGCGATGAAAGTCTGCCTCAATGTCAAAGAATGACAAAAAGGAGGTAGACATGATGTGAAGAAATAGGTTGGAGCTTGGAGTGCAATCAGATAAAAAGTCAGATATTTGGGAGCTAGTCTACCTAGACTGACAACTAACCTTGGCACAGGGGAGGAGGGACAGGTCAATGGGGCGTGTGTCACTATGTGCAGTACCACCATTTCAAAATTGCCACTCTGTGGTACTCTATCTTAGAGATTAGAAAATCAATATTTACTTAAATATATGGTGCGTTGCTAGCAAATAAAAGTAGAACAGTGTTTTTTTCCTTATGAATGGGAAGTGACTGGTAATTAGTCATTGAGATGGAGTCAGGGGTGGGAAATGTACGACCACAGCTTTTTCAGGCTGAGGCTTGTGGGTCTTCACATCCAGGTGACAGACAATAACCAAGATTTTGTTGCTTATGAGTCCAATTAGTGAGGAGTCTGTGGCATCATCAGCATTCTTCAGTGTCCAGTCTTAGAAACCTCTCCCCCATGGAGAAGTACCTTTTTAAAATGAAGAGCTAATAAAATATTCCATGGTAAACACATTTTCTTGCTCAGAGAATTTCAGAATAGATTAATTGGTGCTTGTATGGACTTTTAGGGCTATATACTTTTAGTAGTGAGTTCACAATGGTTATCATAATCTAATCATAAAAATTTAAATTAGGCTTCCAACAGTGAGCATTTTAATCCAAGTAAGCTGTAAAATAGCTCTTCTGCAGTATTCTTAATTTACTTAAATAAATTTGTCAGTGTTATATATGTGTTATGCAACTACTTTATGTAATATATTATTACTACTTCCTTAATACAGTGATATTAAGTGTATTTTTGCACATTCACAGCTGTGCATAACAGTCATTACAACCACTAAGAAATGATGTGATAGGACATTGCCTGTCAATGTACATTTCCCATTTGGAGCCAAGAGACAAGATAGCATAATGGATTTTTTCAGAGTTTAATGAGTTCCCGTGAAGTTCAAGGTAAAACACAGAAGAACTGGCACACAGGCAGTTGAATCTTGCATGTAAATGGTTTGGGCAAGGGAGAATTTATTGTATAGCTTTGGAGGCAGGTTTTTTTCCTAATTCCTTCAAACTCGTATGGAGAGGATGAGGTCTCAAAGGACCTTGCACAGAACTAGGTTGAGTCTGACAAGGGAACCAGTGACAACCTGTACAGCTAAATGCTCTAGGCCACATAACTCTAAATTATCTCTATGGATGCTCTGCAGAAGCCATTTATAAGCCAAAGAAAATTAAAGGACACACCTTTAAAAGAGAGGATGTGTTAATGCAAATGCAGTCAGGACTAAGATTTTGTCTGAGCATGGGATGAGCCTTATGAGAGATGCTTTGCATGGATAAGCCTCACAACGGTTTGTGATGTAACAGCAAAGGCAAAGCAGGGTTATCATGGAATTACAAGCATGTAGAATATAGGACACTGCAGACACAGAGCAGCTGAAGCTGTGAATTCTTCAGGCACTGCCAAAGTGGGGCTAGAAAGTGCCCTTGTGCTCTGTCTCCAGCAGCAGTGCCAGGAGATGCTGTGTTGACGGGAGATTTCTGCCCCAGCCTTTCATCGTGTGAAGACCATACTCCTTTTCCCAAAAGAGCTCCTCTTTGTTCATGTGCCCAGTGATGGTTTTCCCCACTGTGGGCTCTGTCTGTGCCTGTGGTCACTTCAAATTCCTCTCGCTCTTCTGACCAATCTGCTGCAAATGTGTCGGGTCTCGAAAGCTCCCCAGTGCCTTCAACGTGAAAATCAGTGCGAGGAAATTAAATAAGCTTCCTCTTATTGTCCCCACTAAAGGTGTTCCTTTTACACCTTTACCATCATTCTGCTGTAACTGGTCTGATTCTGAATTTTAATGTATCTGAAGGAGGACAGTAAGGAGAGCAAAGCACTTTTCAAGTTATTTTTAAGTTATCAGTATTTCTGCTTTACATTTGACTCAAATGTTTTATGGGCTTTTCTGTTCTACTTATTCGAACCAATGTCCCATTTCTTAAATACCAGTCAACTTGCCACACAACCATACAAATACCACACAACAGTGTGTTTCCTATTGAGCTATACATGTTATTATCTTAAATATCTGTTTCTTTTTGAATCATGATACATTTTATCTTAATTTTTGATGCACTACTTTTGATATTCTTCAGGCTTCTCTTGGTCTTTTTGCTTTTTTTTGGACTGTTCTCTGACCCTCTCATGACCTCCACCCCTTTTCTTGCTTAACTCATTTTTATATAGTTCCATCTATTCAAGCTGAATATCTATGTGCTGGTGAATATTATGAAAAAAAAAATATCCTGTGGACTTCTCTTAGGTGCCCTGACAATTTTGTCATAATCTTTTTATATTTTTATATTTAATATTACTCATCCCACACACCCTGCTCCTCTGCCTTTACCTACTACTATATTTTTCCTGTAAGTTTGGTTACTTGATAGTATGGTATTTGGTTTTTCTTCTTCATCATGTGTCACAGATGTCTGTTATAGAATCATAGAATGATTAGGATGTGAATTGACCTTAAACATAATTTAATTCCAACCCTCTTCTTCCATGGCACTTACTAGATTTTCATTTGGTCTGAGCATTTTAGTCCTTCTATCTTTTTGGGTTTAGATTTTTAGTACTGCGGTAGAGACATTTGCAAGTTCTACCCTCACTCTGTCACCTGAAACTGGCATGAGCCACTGAAGGTGCCTAATTTCACTTCTTTGTTTATTGTGCTTATCCTGAAATTATTTTACCATGTTTCTCAGAGGTGCACTGAGCATTAGCCACAAACAGCCCAAAGGTCACATGGGAGTCTGAAAGAGGAGCTCTTATGCTGTCAGTTTTTCTTCTGCTCCTGCTGTAAGCACTCTTCCTGATATATTGTGTTTTAATGCCAGCAGCCTGCTGTATTATGATTAAAGTGCATTTAATTTTTCTTATTCAAGTTTTCTCAGTTCCTAAAATGCCCATCATCTCTTTCACTCTCAGAGATGGTGGATTTTTGCCTGAGTCTATGGTTTCACACCTGGAGCTGGCAGTATTTCAGAGAATGCTTTCAGTAAAGTCCTGTCACCCCAAACTAAGCCTCCAGAACACCTTCCTTCCCTCTCCTTGCATTAATGTGAGCAACATGGATAATGACAATGACTTTTATTTTGAGCACTCCAAGTACATGTGAGAATCTCATGGGATCTGCTAAAGTTGCCCTCCTGCAGACACAGACACCTGTCAAGGGTTACAGTCAAAATGTTACCAAAAAAAGATATTCCATCACCATCTGTTGGAACTGGCGTGGGGGGTGGTGTAATCTGTCAAGAGGCCAGCTGATAAGAAACCAGCTGGGGCAGTTTCTTTATCTCTTCCACAACCCATCCTCCCTCCAGGGAGAGATCTTCTGCTAATGGGCCATTGAATCTCACTGATAAAATTCCATCATCTCATTGGGAAATGCTCCATCCAGGGGGAGGAGCCAAACCCCTCTACCTGCATAAAAAATCTGAGATTTGGGACACTGAGTTAGCCTTTTTCGCTGAATTCTCAGAGGAAGATGAGGCCCATCTGTCACCACGGGACCTTCAGAGGAAACTTACACCTTTCTTCAGGATCACTGCTTCAACAGACCCACATCTGCCTCTCCAGGAGGACTGCAGCCTCCATTTAATTGGACTGCTACCAGCAGGGTGTCAGGTTGTATTCTGACTCTGTCAGTGGGGTTGTTTTTTTTTGTGATACTGCATCTTTGTTTTATTTTAGTTCTCCTAATAAAGGACTGTTATTCCTATTCCCATATCTTTGCCTTAGAGCCCCTTAATTTCAAAATTGTAATAATTTGGAGGGAGGGGGTTTACATTCTTCATCCCAAGGGAATGACGCCAACACCTGTTCAAACCAAGACACATCTCAGCACAACAAGGGACACTGCTGAAGTGGGAATGATCTGACAACTCTACAGGCTTCAAGCAGGACCCTTTGCTCTGTTTGTTGCTCTACATTGACTCTCATTGCCTCAAGAGAACAAACTTGCCACTTGAGCAAGTAAACCTTGTTCACCTATGCTAGGAACAGCAAGCAAGGTTTATTTATATTTTATTACTTTAACTTATCTTTTGAAGTAATTAATATTACATTTCCTTTTACTTTAATAAAAGTAGTTAGCAGTTTTTTAGAAATGCTAGAGAACATGAGAGAAAACAAGTAAAACCCCACCAAACAAGCAGCAAGCTTATATGCTGCACCTTGTGTTCACTGCAGCACAGACTCTAAAAGCAAACTCTGCTGTACACAGTAATGGTTACGCAGCCACTACCTGTAAATCATGCCTGGGTCAGGGCAAGTGTTGCCTCCTCATCAGGATCAAAAAATGTGCCACTCCAGTTCCACTTGCAATCTACTAACTTTCCTTTGGATAGCAGACACACAGCAAATCATTAAAGCAGCCTGATCTTGGCCAGACAGGACTCAAACCTGCCCAAAGTTGTGGAGCAGCACTTAAAGAGCACCCCTAATCATACAACCCAAAGCTCCCAAAGGTCTTTTTGCTCCCTGATCCCCAGTCCCAAACTGCTCTTTCTCCTCCTACCTCTCCCAAGAAAAATTGATCTCCAGAGCATCCTGCTCACTGTCATCTGTTTTCTGTGCTTACCCATCTGTTCTGCTCCTATAAGAGAGACACTTGCTCAGGGGTACTCAAGCAGAACTCATCACTTATGTTCAACTCTCTCATATATAATAGAAAACAAAAGCTCTCTGGTCACCAGCAGTATTAAGCCTTGTATTTGACTTATGTTCATGAATGCTCATCATCTTTAAAATCAGGCTGTTGTGAACATCTTTAATTCAGAATTATTGCTAAGTACTTGTGACAAAATTTTTGTCTTTCAGACACATGGAACAGGTTTCCCAGGGAATTGGTCACAGTGCCAATCCTGGCAGAGTTCAGGAACATTTGGGCAATACTCTCAGACACATGGTGTGATTCTTTGGGATGTCCTGTTCCAGGCCAGGAGATGGACTTGGTTATCCTTGTAGGGTATCCCTTCCAAGTCAGGGTATTCTGTGATTCTGTGATCTCCTGATCGTGCTGTTCAGTTGGACTGCCAGGACTGTGTAGGGCTCCAAATGCCAGCTGCATTTCATATGTATAGCTAGACTTGGTGTCATGCTACGAGACAAGAAATGTAGAATAAGTTCACATTAAATTTTAGTATTAAATGTGAATCTAGGCAGTTCAGTAGACAATCTGTAATAATACATTAAATAAGTCATCAAAGAGATAAATGAAAAGCACAGTCTACAATGACCCATTGCAGTCTCTCCTTCTCCCTGCCCTTTACACACGCAACACTGTTTTTTTCAGCACCTTCATTAGATTAGTTCTTCATTAATTGTGAAGTTTCCTTCCCTATTGTCTGTTTCAGCCTTGCTGCTACGGTACCCATAGTGCTTCCAGTGCTGACACAATCAACTAATAATAAAAATGCTGATCACTGTAATCCCAGGTGCAGGAAAAGTGCCACAGGTCAAATTGACCTTTAGTGTAACCCTCAACAAGTTTAACTCCTTGCATAGCAGTTCATCAGCCCTACACATTGCTACTCAAAAGGAAATCTGATTGTTTTGATCATGGCTTAGACAAGTATTACAGTAAGTTGCCTCTTTCTTGAGGTACATGTTGACTTCCTCCCAACACTGCAGTTCTGACATAGTAAAAGCAGCTGGAGCAGGTAGTTTTTACCAGGTATCCTAATACTATTATTTTAGAAGCTTCATTTATTTGATTGATCTCTCTCTGGTGTTGAGATAGTAAGCATGCATATCTCAAGTTTGTATCTGAGAAATTTTACAGAATCAAAATGAAACAGGCATTTATTTCCTTCTCATTTCAAATTCTGACATTGTGAAAACCAATTGAGTTAAAAGTATGTGTGGAATTATAACCTTTTTTCCCTCTCATGCTGTTTTATGTAACTATATTCGATCTGAATGAAAGCCTGTCATTGCTGCCTACACAACACCAAGCTTTTACTGTATTTTCATAGGATTTGCTAAAAGAAAAACATTTTGGATTAACAACCCAAATTTAAGGCTAGGCACATCCCATTCTAATGATTTATAGGCTAATTTAAGTCAGTTTTTATGGAGAAATAACTTTTTTATTTTTAATAAAAGAGAGGAGAAGGTGTAGCTGCTGTCATGTATGGGTGACACTAAGAAAATTTGAAGAAAAAATATTATGGATCTAATAAGCCCCTACTTCTATTGAAAGAAAACAGGGGGAGAGATTAGTGCCTCATTATTAGATACCTAAAAGTTAAATTTATACAAGTTTCTTCATTTATCTGGGTAGATTTGTCTTACCAGAAGATAGCCATCTAAAATACAGCACTATGGCCCCATAGAAGTGCTTTTTTTGTCTGCTGACTATACAATACCTGGAGGGAAATGAAGCTATTCACACACTCTGGAGGGCATTGACAGGTCCTACAAGTTGCCTCCCTACCCAGGGTTTGGTGGCTGTGCTTAGGGGAAGCTCTGACCAGTGCAGCAAATCCTGGGATTTGGCAGCTGTCCCTCCCACACTGGGTCACAGCAATTGTCTGTTCCTGGCCATGTTCCATCCCCACCCTGTCCTTCCATGGCATCCTCTCAGACCTGTCCATAGCTGCAGTGTCTCTGCCTGTCCCTGGGCTGTAGCTCCATCCCTGTTCCCTCCTTGCTCTTCTGGCTGGGTGCTGTGGGATGATGCTGTGTTGGGAAGGGCCATCACTGTTAGCCCCCAGCTTGGCTGACCTCACCCCACAGCTGCTCCCCTACACCTGCCTTGGGTTTCCAGAACACCTTCATAAGTGTGTGCAAGGCAAAAATCACCATTCATATAAAGCTGGGATAAGCACCACAGCTACAATTGTAATGCTGAAATATTTTAAAAACCCAAACTTTTGCTTCAAAGGCCCAAGATTTTAAGAAAACATTACAGATTTTAAGTAACCAGTCCAGTACAACTTAAATATGCCTCATCGGTTGTTCTTGGGAAATCTGACTCTTGAACATATCACAGAAGTTGGACATCCAAAATGAAATCACAGTAAGTCTCCAGTAATTTCTGAAAAAAAACCCCAAAAAAACCAAAATGACCACAGTGACCTATCGACGCAGAGAAATAAAATAACTAGCAGTTGCAAATGGTTAATACCGCTGAAAAAAAAAATGAACTCCTGGGGCTGATGTTTAAATATTGATTTATTTTCCTAAATTTAGGCAGCCAATTTTGAAGGTGTTGGCTAATAACCATAACACCTGAATAAGTGAACTGATTTTCAGAGACTGTAAGACTTTTGTATCTCATTAAAATCAATACCTTGAATAATAACTGCTGCTCTTCTGCAGAATTATTTTGAATGCTGAAATATGTGTTTATGTTTTTAAAACTCAGGCAGATAATTGTGCCCTTATGTGTGCCATTTATTCACAGGCATGTCAGTGTCTGGGCATTAGACTTGAAGGACTTAGGCTTTTACTTATTAAATACAATTGACCCAGACAAAATGAATAGAATCTAATCAGAGAGACACAAGGGAAAGAATCTCTGTGGGATGGATCTTTAACTTTTTTTTTTTCTTATTTACCCCCAAAAATACTAAAAAAGTTTTCAAATTCATTAGAGACTTGCTTTTTTTTTATTGAAGAAAGAATAATTCCATTTGGATGGAAACAGGATCTTCCCTGACTTTTTTTTTTTTAATGAAATGGAGAGACAAAGTTGAACCTTTCTCTCTCAAAAAGGTTCTACCTCTTGGCAATATATTGCATAGAGTTAAAAGTCCTTACAATATTAATTGTGCTTGTATACAATGGAAACAGTATAGATGTGGGCATCAGGAAACATTTATTTACTAAGAGGGGAGTCACAGACTTGAACAGGCTTCCCAGAGAGGTGGTTGATCCCCCAAACCTGCCAGTGTTTAAGAGGCATTTGAACAAAGCCCTTAACTACATGATTTAAATTTAATTAGTCAGGCAGTGGGACTGGATAATTGTAGGTTCCTTCTGACTTTACTGTTCTATTCTTACAGTAAATTAAATTCATATTTCCATCCTTGCAATCTAACTTTGCTTTTTAAGTATTGAAATGAAAAAAAACAAACAAAAAAAGAGGTAAATTTACCATGTCTCTTTAAGACCAAGGAAGGCTTGAAGTTGAAATGCTGAGAGACCTTTATTGTTACAATGCAGACATGAACAGTGATACTTCAATGTTTGTAATATTCAATTTTTTCTAGATAAACACTAAAGGAAAGCAGAAGACAAAAACATCTGTTTCTGCCTGGGGACATACATTGATGCTGCTCAGTGTTACCGCTGGCACATCAACTAATCATACAGACATTGTTAAAACAAAGATTGTTTTTTAATCCTATAGAAGCATAGCATAATAAAAGCTTAAATAGCCTCCAAACATATTTGACATTGACATACAATGCCAATAAATAAAAGCCATACAATAGATTGTGAGCTGTAGATGGATGAGCAGAAACGGAACTCAGTGTAGTTTTCTATCAGTCACCTGCTATTTTTGAGGCAGGAAACAATAAAAACGACTTAGTGCTTTATTTTCTGTGGCAAAAGAAGTATTTGAAGTTTTTCTAAACATATTGTAGGGAAATGAATATTTTATATTTGCAGCTCATGAAGCTTAGATGTTTTAGAAATTATGCTGCATCAACTTCCATTCAAAAGGTCCTTGAAGATGAGCTGTGAGTGCAATCTAGCACTAACAGAGGATTAGCTATTTTTAAGAATACCCAGTCTTTCATCATTAGATTTGATTTTGTTCACCAGTCCATGACAAAGCCTGCAATTGGTATGGAAGTACTGCCGTGTGTGGACAGAAACAAATTATTTTTGTAAAATGCTTGGGACTAATCAAACAAATTGTCCTAAGTGACACCAACTAACCATGTTTACATACATTAATTCTGTGATTTTGTGTTAATGCTTCCTGATTACAGTAATTTCCATAATTGGTACTTGTAAAGCCAACGACAGTTCCAGTAGTTTATAGGAGATGTAGGTATTCCCTAAATAAAATGTTTTGTATGGCATGAAGCTAAGTTATTCAACAGTATCCTCAGGACTCTTTTCTCAATGATGCCACATATTGGCAGCTTCAACTGACATAAGTTTAAATACTTAAATGTTAGAAGACTTCAGTTTGGAATAGTAATGGAATTAATTCAGTGGGAACTGAGGAAAGCAACAGCCTCCATATTTTACAAAAAAGGAGAACATTCACTTCTATCCTTTCCCTTAATGTTCTTTGCCTCTGCTCAAACAAAAAGTTCAGAGATTAGTTATTTCTACTATACAAAAAGGATCAGATTTTTTTTTTTTTGGTTGAAATATCCTATGAGGAGTTGGCAAAATGTTGGTGTGCAAAACATGTTATCCCCTTGCTTGAGAGGTACCAGCACCTATTGAAAAATCTCCTAGGCCAAGTACTTTCCAGCAATTATGGTTTTTAACTTGGCAAGGATTAGGAAATAGTCAGTCTTGCAGGTATGAGACTTTAGCTGGACACTGAAGATCTTGATCATTTCAAGAAGCATCCCAGGTCTTGCATGGATAAGATTTGCTTCCTGTGGCAGTGCCAGAGACATGCAGCCCTGGGGCAATTCTGGCTGCACAAGAATAAGGGAGCAGGAATACCTCCCCTCTTGCAAGCCCTATAAAAGAGGGCTTTGTTAGGTTTATGTGCTGTGCAACTGTCCGTGTTCTGTCTCTGCCTGATAGCTTTTTTTGCAGGTCTCTATCTCTTCTTCAAATCAGTGATAAGAGCATGTAAGCATGTAATGCTTTCCACTGTAACACAGGGAAGTACAAGGGCAGAGGGTTCCAAGTCCTGTGGGACCATATGCAGAACTCTTAATACAGCACAAACCACAGTGAAATATTATGGTACTGATGACTGTGAATTGCAGGTTTTTGTTTNGTCAAACTTCAGCAACAGCATACAGCTGCAATATAATAATATAATAATAATATTAATTTAATAATAATAAGATAAAAATATAAGAATACAGGTTAATGAAGAATTAAAATAATCTGCAGAGCAAAGCATATTTTCTTGCTTTCAAATTCAAAGCTATTTAAAACCCTCTGATTATATAAACCAATGAATCAGATTGTTTGAAGTCACTGCTGGTTGTTTTATTCAGACAAGTGTGCTTAATGTTTAAATCATAGTGACACTAGAGGAAGTTGACTGCATTTTGCTATCTTTCACTGTAAAAAAACTGAAACAAACACACAAGAGCAGAGAAGGTTTACTTTCTACATCTACTCTAAGGACTTTATAATTTGTCATAATGCATGTTATAATTGCCTTGGAAATTTCTAAGAAGAAAGAAGTCATGTGTCAAGGTCATCTTTCAATTTTGTTGGCTTGTAATGTGTTACAATTGATCATTTTGAATGGTATTTGTGTAGAGATTCAGACCTGTAAGGGGATTTTGCTGATTGTATGAGGGTTTTATATAAAAGTGCAAGGCAATACACCCAATTGGTTTCACTCTGTTCTGATAGCATGAGAATGAGGCACTGTCATGGTTTAACCCCAGCTGGCAACAGGCATCCTTTCTTTCTCTTTCAGGCAATTGGAGCTTAAGCATATGGATGGCAGGTCTGCTTGATTGCAAATCAGTTCTGCTCTGCACTGAATTTGATCAGAATTGCAGTTTTTAGAGACTCCCAGACTGAGAAATACAAAGAGATTCAGTGGGACTGCAATTTTCTTCGTGCCTCTTTGCTGAGTGGGTGTGTTTTATACCAGAGTGCCTCATGGAGTTCATCATACCAGCTTTTCTGAAGTGCCTTTATCTTTTCCTAAAAACATCAAACCACATTTCTTGAGGGGAACCCAGATTTTTCTTTTCAGCATATGAGATATGAAATGCAAAAACATTACTTAGTAAAATAAATTTTAAAACCACATTTTATTTAATGAGGGCTGTAGAAACATGCCTGTGATTTAGTTGTAGTCTGTCTGGCACACTAATTTATAAATAGTCTGATCCTCTATGATGCTCAGTGAATTCAGCTCCACTAAGTTTTAAATTAATGCCATCACAGTCTGTTCTGCCAGTGGATGTTCTGGAAATTATGTGTACTCTGAGAAACAAACCATACATGTGGACATTCAGCATGATTTGTTGAGGTTTTTTTTGGTTTGGTTGGTTTTGAGTTTGGAGTTTGTTTGTCTGTTTCTGTTTTTTTTGGTTTTTTTTTGTTTTGTTTTGTTTTGTTTTTAGTAAATAAATGTTTGTCTATCTTGAGTCCACCTCAATAAGAAGTATAAGAAGCTTCAGGAGTATGTTATGGCCCTTCAACTATTTAATAAATGTGAAATAAATCATGAATAGTTCAGGCCATTGTAGTTAAGAGAGCAATAGTATATTTAGGAGTGTAAGAAACACATAGTCAAAGTTGAATTTTAAAAGATTATCAGTTACTTGGCATGTTAAAACAATTCCTTGGGTAAACAGTTGCTGGGAATATGCTGTAGAAAAATGCTGATGGTGTTGTCATTTTGCCATTTAGAGTTCCCCTTTGTACACAGGTGATGTAACTGCTGCTGTTGTAACTGAATGGTTGCAGTTGGTTCATGGGGTTGTATCCATCTGAGTAGGTGGAGATGGCTACACTTGGGCTAAGCTCCCTTTCCTAAGGAGAGACACTTTTGAGCACAATCCAATTCATCATTAAATATATTGGTCAAATATACAAACTGAAGCAGGTCAAATATATTTTAAAACAAGTAGCCTAGTGTAGACATGAATTAATTTCTGGTATGTCTTGATATGTACCAAAGAACATGTTCTGTCTGAAAAAAAAAAGCCCAAATATTATTACGTATTCTGGAAGATTTACCTTGATAAATCAAATCTATTTTTTGATGCTGTTTCTGCTCAGAGCAGGGGATAGGACCAAATGATTTTGCCAGGTCCCTTCCAAGCTAAATTTTTCAATGGTTATAATAAGATTTACAAGAATCAAGAATTTTAAAATGAAGTTTTAAAACACAGCTTGAACTGTTCCTCTCAGCTGATGTCCTTACAATGTCGTGTCTTAAACTAAAGCATTTTAAAGTTTGTAAGCTAAGAAGCTGTGAGCAGCTGGTAGGCTTGACAGACCAGGTTTGTTCTGTAAAGTATTTCCCTGGTTGGGAATGGTGAATAGCATTACAAGGAAAATCCTATTGACACCATAATATTCAGGTTCTATATTCATGGCAATTATAATGGACTTGAGTCTGAACTTCTCCCTGGGGCAAAATTCTTCTTGAAAGAAGCAAGTGTTGCTGACCTTTATCCTTTAAGAGATTATATTGTCAAAATAATCTCATGCTCTTGGACACAGCCTGAGCTGAGTCTGTGAAGGGTTTCAAAATATATGATTAATTCAACCTTGAAGGTTTTTGCTACTTGCTCACTCATACTAGAGTGGCAGACAAGCTAGGAGATTAAAAGCTGTGTTCTTCACCTCTGTTGACGTGACTGGGTAGGATGGGGGATCTGGAAACATAAATAAAAGGATTACTGCTAGCACAGCGTGCAGTTTATGGCAATCCTGCTCGTGTGCATCCACCTGGAGTCCCAAAACATACTGGTGGAAGATTAAGTGGGTATTACTTGTGACTTGGTCACCCTTCAGCTCTTCTGGAGGCTAAACTGAAGGTAGTGCAACTCTAATCTACCTTCTCACCCTTTCTCAATTCTCAGTCATAAGGCAACAGTTGAAATCAGATAATAAAAGCAACAGTACACCACTTCTGCCTGAGTTTATGACTGGAAGCTGTCTCTAAACCATGGCTGCAGGAATTGAGAGTCTGTATTAAAATGTGTCTCCCCAAACAAAAACAAACCCAGTCCCTGAATATTAACTAAGAAACAAATTACAGTATCTGCAAATCCTCCCGTAGTGCTTTTATTCATGTAATTAATATTTGTCTCTTGAGACATGGGGGAAAAAAACCCTGAATACCAGCTTGGATCACCAGATTCAGAGCTGTAAATCCTCTTGGTGGTGTTCTACATCATATCCCATAGATGCTATTGGAAGTTTTCTGAGTAACTTCTGTAAATTCCTTAATCCAAATACCACAAAAGACTGCAATACTGCTAAAACAACTTTAGATGGAGAATTTGGCCAGTAGAAATAGCATGTTGTTGACTTTATGTACAAAAGATTTAGATGGTAGAGTCTGAGTTACTCCTGCTAAGCTCCTTCCATTAGATCTATTTGAGATTTTAGGATAGCCTGAGCAGCTTGAATCAGTGACCACCATAGGAACACTGTGCCCCTTGGGAAGTGTGAGGCTCTCTTGCTAGGGCACAGATTTGGCAGTCATTTAGGAGATCCTTGTCACTTTATATGCACTCCAGATAAATTTTTGAGATCTTAGGTGGCACAGACATCTTATTATATGTGAAAACAAATACTGCGCCTCATGTCTATCATAGAAAGACCAAGGAATAAATACATCAAGTATTTGTAACTGTCAATCAGCTGTCAGAGTTGGAGCTAAAAATACCCCACACCATCTTCTAGGAGACTAGCTCAAGTAAGAACCTGATGTGAAAACTAAGCCTACTGAGTCAGGATTTGTTCTAATTGATAGTGTCTTGGCTATATCCTTTTAAAAATCTAAATGCTATTGATTTAAGTGGATTTAATTTATCACTGGTGCAACATAATTATTTACAAATGATCCCCTGCTGCTCTCTCAGAAGCCTGACAAGCCAGCTGACAGAAAATCATTTAGTTGAGAAAGAGAGTGTTTAGTATTGTCTAATGACTCAGCTCAGATAAGTATTTTAATACATGTTTTTAATGCCAGTAGTGGCTGATAAAGGGGGCTGGAAGCATGTTAAAGCTACTGAATCTGGGGTGAATATATGAGAAAGTATTTACTTGGTGACTTATCTCAGAAGATCTCATGTGCTGAGGGGAGAAAATAGGAAAGCTGAGTTGTTGGTAATCTAACAGATTTTTTTCCATGCATTTGATTCCCCCTCTTTCCCTATTTGCTGGAACTGCTGTATCTCAGCCAGTATCAAAGAGTTGAAAAATCAATGCAAGGCGCACTGTCTGTGAAAGGTCAGGAGTGAAAGAGAGTTCAGCCTAACAACATTTTAAAGTCCTATGGAAAGGATATTTCATAAAATATTAAAAAATCAATTTCACTTCCATAAAACTTTAGTTTAATATCAATACTAAACAGAAGATAACTTAGCAAGGAGGGAGATGGGTCAGGCATTCAGACTTTTACTGTAGCTTTCCTCATCTTGAGCTGTTTTTTCTTTTACCCTGAATTGTCTGGGAAAGAAAAACATCTTGAAAAACAAGGGACATCCCAGCTCCCCTTCCAATACAAATGTTTCTTTGTAATTTACTACTTGTAGCCATGATGTAGTAATTAAAATTTCTGTAGGCTGCATGAGAAGTCTTCCTGTTGCCTCAGCTTCTTTTATTTCTTATGAGTACCTCAGTAGATAGAAGATACAAGTACTATCAGTACTTCTCAGAACAGAAAATTTCATACTTTTTAATCCATTGCTTACATTTAGCTTCATAAAATCATCTCATATTGCTCAAGAATAATACTTTTGGTGACTTCTTGAATGCAATTCAGATCGTTTTAAAAAAGGAATGGCTAGGAGATCAGAAAACTGCTTAATTTCCAAATCAAAAACCCTGACAGCCGTTGCCCATATAGTTTAGCAGCTCTTTTATCACAGCAGAGATTTTCACAAACTGCTCATATCTCTCCATTTCGGAGTTTATTACTTCAGTTATTTGTCTGCTAGTAGAACATTCAGAGCAGTTGATGTTTGTTCAGTTGGTTTCAATTTTTTAGAGCTTCGTTCATATTTCCTTAGGCTTTGGAAAAAAGAAATGTTTTTCCAGTGCTAAGCAGTCCCAGATTCATTGTCTAAGGTGTCATTCTATCACTTTTTTGTCCTTTAAAAGTGGATTATTTTTAGAAAATTCTTGATTTCACCAGGAATTTTACAAATCTTACAGAAATAATACTTTAAAATGTTTGTAATTGGTAATACAAATGAGCATAGAACTTCTTTAACTAAGTATTTGTTACAATGGATGCTCAGTCATAATCGCATTGCTGCAGATGACCCAAAATCTTTCAGTAAAATGCACCTGCCAGGTTTTTATCCAGGCTTTAATTTTCTTACAGCTTTTTTGGCATTCTTTAAGCCAGACAGTAGTCACAGCTTTGGTATGAAAAATGGTGTGCAAAAATCTGATTTAAATCTCCAGATAAATATGTGGAAAATTGTAAATCTTAATTTTTTTATGAGTTAACTCACCAAACAGAACATAATGCTCACTGTCAGTGCCTGTCTTTCATCTTAGTTCATTCAAGAACCATAAACTACTCATAATTTTGGCAAAATAGTCTAAAGGGTCAATTCCAAGAGTGAAACTCTGAGCATACTAAACAGAAGTAACTCCAGAAGAAAATGCAGTAATGTTGGCTGTTATCCCTGGAAAATGCAAATTATGGTGGCCAGGATGCTGGAAATCATTTGGAGTACTCCAGCTGAATTCCCTTTGGTTTTGTGGAGTCAAACTCACAGCACCTTGCCAAGCTGTGTGAGGAACAGCTGGAAGTGTCTTGGTACCAAGTACCCCTTCAAAATAGTAAGACTACTCCTCCTGACCAGTGCCTGTTCAGTAATTTTTCTGAATTATACCTGAGCCATCATTCTGCCTGAAATGTGGCAGGGCTTTGTGAGTCCGAGGCCAGCCTGTGCGAGGGGCCCAACTCAAACAGCCTCATTGGTCTGGAGGGCTCAGATTTCCCCGGGCAGGCAATCTGTGAGGGGTCATGGGCAGGACACCAGCCCCACCACGCTCAGCATCGCTGCTCCAGCCTGGGGCACACACAGCACGTGATGCTCTGGGGCACTTCCCAGAATGAGTCCTTTAGGGTGAGCCAGGAGGCCAGGGTCCAAACCTCACTTAAGACCAGAGCTCACCCTATTGCTGTTACCAGCAATCCTTGCCAAGTTCTTATTGTATTGATTAACAATTACAGTCACTTGGTTGTGACTATTTCCTAAAATTCAGGAACTTACTGATAATATATTTAAAATTTGTTTTCCCTTAAATACTCAAAGGAGATGAAGGACAATTGGGAAATCCTAATAGTCTAATTATTCCTTTGTGGTTTCATTTAGCTAAATTTTTAGTGTGCTCTTCATCTTATATTAAAGTCCACAAATCAATATGTGTATAGTATTTCAGATAACATAGAGTAGGCAATCAAATAGTAGTAAATGTGATGGAAATAGGATATAAAACAGGGAATTATCTGATGGTTTAATTTAATTTATACTCTGGAGTTGTCATTAAAGGAAAGAACATTTCAACCATTAGGGAATGAGCAAATATTTACACTATTTTAATGGGGAAACTGATAGTGGCTTACTCATTGATGCTTCACTTCCTGAATGATCTTGTTATTTCTTTATCTTTTTCAAGTTTTCCGAGTCCAGGAACTTAGGTGGTAGAATTAGATGATTCCATTAGAGAGATTTAAATCCCAAAAAATCCTAGGCCTAGATTCAGATGACAGTAACTTTTTGGGTTATTTTCCTGGAGGCATTTGGAAGAGCATCACTGAAATGATGGGATACTGTAACCAAAAGCAGTAATCATGGAACAACTAGAAAATTTGCCTTGGGAGGGATGGTTGCTGTGTCCAGCCTGTGGCTGGAGGAAGGACACAACTGCTTTCAAATAGGTCATGGAGAAGGCTGCTCCATCTTGCCTCCATAGCAATGAACCATGTAGGAGCAGCCTGCAATGTTCTGTCATGCTGGGAAAAAGAATTTTACACTTATAAAGAGTACCAGATATCAACTTTTGGCTATGGAGAAGAAATGATGAGAAGTATGCCATTGTCAGTAGACATTTCTGTTTCAAATACTTTTAACAAAAAATACCTGAATTCTGTCAGCTTTTAGGGGGAGTTGTGTAACAGGAATACTTGCTTTTGTTTATGGTCATTACCCTGGAGTGGAAAGCAAATGGAAGTCCTCTTGCATGCATGTACTATAAACAAGGACACCACAAAGACACCACAAAGGCCCTCCTCACAGCTGAACACACTTGCCTTGTGCTTATTTGCATAATCAGATGAGATATTAACTTAGATAATAGCACCATCTATTGAAGATTAACAATGATATTTAAAATGCTATTTGCTACTTCACTTTTGTAGGTATTACAAATCTGGATATATTTCAAGATCATAATTTTATCATTGTATATGATACCTATTGGTAATTTATTAACTTTGATTAAATAAGCCTATCTGCCTGTTAATAAGGTTCCCATAGTGTCCAACAAAGCTCTTGTTTAAGGAGATCTGTTTATTTTTCTCTGTTGAGAAAGTAATTTTCCACTTCCTGTACTTTGACTGGACAAATAAAGCAGTCCATGCAGTTATTCTGCTCACCTTTTATATCAATATTCTAGCAACAGTCTACTTTTAAAAAGACATAATCTTTAGTTGCAGCAGTCTTCTTGTAGCCATAGTCAACAATGTGTTCTCTTTGGTTTTGAATGGTTAATAGTGCTAAAGTTATCCTGGATTTATGGTCAGGAGTGTCAAAAACATGAAGCACTATGTGTGATGCTGGCGTTAAATTAACTGTCCTGACTCCTTTCAGTAGTGTCCAGCCACAGAACAAGGGGCAATAGAGAGAAACTGAAATACATGAAGTTCCATCTTGATATGAGGAAAAAACATCTTTACTGTGGTGGTGACAGAGCATTGGAGCAGGCTGTCCAGAGAGATTGTGGTCTCTTTCTCTGGAGATGTTCAAAACCTGCCTGAACAGGATCCTGTGCAGCCCACTGTGGATGAGCCTGCTTTAGAAAGGAGTTGGACTAGATGAGCTCCAGAGGTCCCTGCCTACCCCAACCATTCTGTTTGTATTTAATTCCTTTTTAGAAAATGTTTATCTTTAAAAATACATGACAAGAAAACACCTGAAAATCCTGTGAGAAAGATTGATATTGTTGAGATAAGGTATAGGGTTAAGAAATGTGGGTAAAATCTTGTCTCTTGGGCTTTTTCTGATTTCTGAGAAATTATTTTTGCTTCTTATCTATAAAATGGAGTGAGGAAGCTGGAGATGTTTCTCAGAGTGCTTATGTTTCTGTAGTCTCCAGACTTTCAGGGCAGAAATATAATATTCCACTGGTCTTCAAAATTATCTGCCTCTGAATATGTTGGATCTCTTGGCACAAAATTAACAGATGTGGCAAGGTCTTTATGTGTATTTCCTTCCACCAAATATGATATTTTCCTTAAATTCCTGTGGGTTTGTCTTTATAAAGCATATTTTCTTGTGCTGTATTTATTGAACAGTATAGCAAGTCTAAAATGCAATTTTATTTTCAGCATTAATTTTTAAGAAACTCCAATCTTCTCTGCCACACACGGTGTCCTTCCCTACAAGCTCCTATTTATCTCGTAAGCCAACTCAGTTTTGGAGTAGCAACAGGAGCAAGGGAGCATCCCAGGAGCTGCTTTTTAAGCAGCCCATTAAACTGGATGGAGGCTTGAATCTATTTCCCTGCTGAGCATGGAACTTGCTCTTTCTGGATATTACCAATTTCACAGGGCAAGAAGACTATCCTGAGACTCATTAAGATATTTATGAGGAGCAGCATTGTTAAACTGAATGTGGCTGCAATCAGCAGCAACTTCTAAAAGTTTATTCCATCCATAACAGGGTCTCCTGACCTTGTCTTAATACATGTGTGAAATGCACTGCGATGTAGCTAATCAGTGTTGGGGTTTTATTTTTATAGAAGGACATTAATCAACACTTGCAGACAGCCTGATTTGTATAAGTCTTCTAAATGCTTCTTCTACATTATTGTGTTTGTTAAAGCTATAAAAGCAGAGAGAACAATTTCTGCATGATTGTCCCCTTGTTTCTGTGAGGCAGGCACATCTGAAATTTATCCAGGCTAGGAGAAATCTGTTGTCAGACATTTCTGTAAAATATCTACAGTGTACCATGGTTGTTCTGTATATCTTTCTGGACACTAATATTTACCGAGTATAAAAAAATGAAGCCAGATTGGAATGAAAAATAGCTACTGTTTTGCTCAGATATGGTAAACCAAATCCAAAACTGCTGGAAAAGTGCTTACTGGGAAGCTGTCAGTCGAAAAGGTGGTTTTTCAGTGTTTTCTATTGCTTTTTGGCTATTTCCCATTTTTTTTTGCCCAGTTTTTCCTCTCTCCTAGTGAACCATCTCATCATTTTATTGAACTTGAGAGAGTGAGATCTACTCCCCACTATGCATGAGTACAACTGTCAGGCAGTCAGAGATATTTTTTAGTTATCCTGGAGAAGTAATATGCAGTATATGTGAGCCCAGGTACCTGTGGGTATCTGGGTGTGAAAGACTGACAGTGTTACCCTTTGTTGTAGAGCAAACAAAGCTGAAATTCCCAGCTGCAGTCCAAAGGAAACAACATTGTTTTAACAGTGCAGCAGTACTTATTTGAGACCTTTTGAAGACATTCATTAAGATTTATTTCCTTTCAGAATTCCATGTCCTAACAACACAGAAAGGTAGTCCCACATATCTGTATCATTACTAAAGTTTCTATGTAGGTTCTATATCCCTACATGGCAAAAAACTTAAAATACAAATCTGTTTGATAAGCCTCAGGACAAAAAAATGCAGCTTTTTGTCACCTCCAAGATGTTCTACTTTTGGCTTTGATTTCAATATTGGTCCCTGTTCAGCACAGCACCTTAAGGACATTCTTGCAGCTTCATATGAATTTAAACGTGGATTGCAGCAGAATGAGCTGGCAAGTGTAATTCAAAGAGGGATTGAACCCAGGCCTAGCTGAATGTGGGTGTAAATTAGTGTGGTGAATAACCTAAAAAGGTGGCTTTACCCATTACCTCACTTTAAACACTTTTGGTTCTCCCCATATCAGACCATGAATTTCATGCATAGCTTTTGTGTTGTTGTAAGTAATTTAAAAGATATTACTTGGATTTTTAGCTGGACTGATGTTTCTAAAAAGGAACATTATTAAATACTTGACCTAACAGAACTATGAGATTGCCCATTTCACGTTGTCAATTAACAGTATCCTTGAGGAAGTATGATTGGCTTGGGACAATGTCTGTGGCCATCTGGATGTAATGTGTGGATGAAGACTTTAATGGCAGTGAGGTTTTTCTTTGGGAGCCCAACATATCTGTGTCCTGTCCTTCACTTTTCTAAAGACTTTCTCAGTGACTTTGGGCAAATTGCCTCCCTGTCCCTCAATTTATCTGTAAAGCCTCAGGCATGTGAAGATGATGATGCAATGGACATTGAGGATTTATGATAATATGAAAATCACATATTTAAATAAAAGGTAGGTGATTTGAAAATAAGGAAAAGGATTCATTTAGTTAAGCTGTAGAAACAATTGCCACAAAATATTATGAAGGCCAAACCTCACATGAGTCCCAGAAGTGACTGGAAAAAATTTATGGTTCAATAAAGTCTGTTAGGTTCAGATTTACTGGTTGTCTTAAGACTTAATATATTCTCTCACTACAGATTAGCAGAACCTGGAAAACAAGACCAGGAAAGCAATTCATGTTTCTTTCCTCTGTAATTTCGTTTTTTTCTTCTGACTGCTGTCAAATTCACTCTGGTCTGTTTTATTCTGTCTGTCCTTGTGTCTCTATATTATCTTTTAGGAATAAAATTTCAGAGACAGGAATCTTGAAACAGTTTTCTCCCTCACAGTTTTTTCTATCCCTTTGGACTGCTTAGAACTTAGACCTCACATGATTTGGCATAATGAGAGCTACACTATTAAATTAGTGTGCTCCTTACTGGGGGTGGGTATCACACACATAATGCCATGGTCAGCCTGAGGAACTAGCTGGGAAATTAGGCTCTAGTTCTTCAAAACAACCCTGAGAAACCTAGACTGTCTTCTGCTATTTTTATTCTCAGTCTCTGAGAATAGTGGAGCCTTGATTTTAGCTGGAATATCTTGATGATTCTTTAGTATAAATAATTAACACTAATGATAACCAATAGTAATGGAATAATTAACTCTATTAGAGAAAATGTACTGTCATTGGGTAATAGCACAATTTTATCTCTCAGTTGTGGAAAGGCAGCTTGATCTCTGTATTAGTTTTTTTGATCCTTATTTATTAAGGAAAGATTTATTCTCTTTCACTGCAAAAGTGGACTTTATCAGACCACAGAATGGAAAGGGACCAGCTAGGCAGTCCCCTGCAATTTCAAATAAACATTTTATTGTCTTTTATAAACTAATTGAGGTTTCCACCCACTTTTCCTCCTTGAGGGATGTTCTAGAGTCTCATTTTTTTTCCTGGTTTGAGTCTTCCAGAGCCCATTAATACCATTTTTTGATGCTAACATTGTGCCTTCACTTATATAGTTCTTTTCTAGCATTTATGTCCCTGATATATTTATGAAGAGTTCTCATTTTCTTGTTCAAGCCTTGTTCCATTAGCCTAAACATGTCAAGCATGTCAAGTATTCACTAAAGAGACGGTCTCTCTGCACACTGGTATATCCTGTCTTAGCCTGGCCCTATTTGAATTTATCGAACACTTTGCATACTCTTCCAGATGAAACTTCCTTATTAACTCATCACTAGCCTAGCCCTGGGAATATATCACTGCTATGCAGAGAAGATTCTATTCTTATAGTAGTCCTAGAAGCTGCACAAGAGACTACTGCCTGCTAGAAATACTTCCCCTGACTTATGCAGCTAACACATTTCTATTTTCCAGGATCACCATATCCTTGGTACGTGGACATCTTGTGATGAGCAGATATGCTAAAGTCTTGCTCCGCCATTTATAGCTGATGAGACCTCATTATAAAGCTAAAACTCAAGATAATAGTCAATAAGGGAATGACCTTGCTATTGATCTTACTAGATTTTTTTATTATTACTATTATTCCAGTCTGCAAGGTCACATAGTGCTAGTTCATGGATAACATAATTCTCTATTGGCAGCGCCTCCCAACTTTTCTATCATCAAGTTTTGCGAGCACATCTCTATCAAATTCATTATTGGAAACTTTATTTAATACTTTATATAAGAGGATTTTTGTGGCTGTTCTTTGTTATAAATAAGTAAAGTAATTCAGTAATAGTTTTCCAAGACTCATCCTTTAGGAACCATACTAGCAACTCACTTCAACCCAACATGTGATAATTTCTTTTTTTATTTCTTCTCTAATGTAATTTGCAGTGTTTTGTGCAAGCTCCTATATAAATTTCTGGGTATCATCACAAGAATCAATTTACTCAGCTACAGTTAGATGGGATTAAGATAGCTTCTTTGTCTTGGTAGTTATTTTATCAAAGGTAAGAGAATAGTTTTGGATAGTGTAACTTTGATAAAACTCTGGGTTTTTTGTGTCCTATTCTCCTTCTACTACTGTGTTCTTAGTTATTTTGCCTTAGAAAAGTGTCTGAAAGCCTTGCTTTTAATTGAACCTTACTAACAGATTTCTGGGTATCTCTCTCACTCATTCCCCTCCTCCACTGCTACCTCAAATGTCACAGCATATATAAGGCTGATATTAGCTACATGAGAGAATTATTAACTTTGGATAATCAATGACTAGTCTATAATACAAGAACAAAAAAAAGGAGAAATTTCTAATAAGTGTGCTAAATGTCTGATCTTTATATTATTTTGCATGATAAAACAGCTGAACAAACACACATAGTGGGAAGTAATATCAATATATCATTACACACATTATCAGAATAAGGCATCAGTTCTTAAGCCTTGCTAGAATCTGTAGTGAGTAGAGTGTGACACTTATGAAAAAAACACAAGATTTCTTAGACTCTAATTAACTGAAGTGGGCTTAAGGTTTTGAAGACATCAGCAGTAACTGAAAACTCCTTGGGCTTTAAAAAAATGTTTAAAAAAGTACAGAACTTCATCCTGGGTAACCAAAACTGAAACATTCTAAAGACACTGGAAAGGAGGTGGAACTAGAAATCTTATTCCTAAAATCTACAAACATGGCCAGAATTAAACAGTAATACGTCATGGAAAATGTTAACTTTAAAAAAATCAAGATTCTATTGCTTGTTTGCTTGAGGGTTCTGGGAACTAAGATGCCAGCAATGTGGTGCAAGTAAATGAAAATGTGATAGTCATACAGCCTGCCAAGAACACAAACACACTGGTAAATAGATCCTGTTGAAGAAGAGTCTCCAAACTGCTCATCAAAACAAGGCAAACTGTCAGATGTCTTCCTTATTTTCAGGACTTTTCTTGTATAAAAGATGAGTAAAGAACTGAATCAATGAAAGGCTGTTGTACTTGAAGACGTTTTTTCAGAGCTTCTAAAGAGTTCAATATTAAAAAAAAAACTGTGAAAGTTTTGTAATTATTTTCCCCACAGGTAAACAAAGTCTCAAGAAGACCATGAATGTTAAGATGTTCTTTATTTTGGAATAAAACCAATCAAGTAGTTCAGCTTTTATTCAATATCTAAGCAACATATCCCCACTTGGTGCCCAGCAGAAGTCATTGGCATGACTCTTCCTATCAGGGACTTAATCCAGATTTAGGTGACCTATTTGTATAGAGTAGAATTTCTCTTCAGTTGATGCCATCAAAGTCTTGCACTGACTACATCTACAAAAGCTGGCTACCTAAAGGAATTAGAGACAGAAGTTCTTTAACTTCTTTCCACATATTCCTACCTGCCAGAAAGCTGTCAGACACCATAAACTGTAACTCTATCCATTGCAATTACTGATCAGTATGTCCAGCTCTATGTCTATACTGTCAGTTCAGCCTTACAGAAATATTGAAAGATGGACTTCCTCTTATGAATACATTTTAGTCTTTTTTTCCTTGGTATATTCTATGTTCTACCATGCAAAAATTCGTTTAAGTGTATGACCTTATATGTGCAGTTCAAACTCATCCTCTGAAAAATCCAGGCAAAAGACAGGGGACTGAAACAAGTAGATTGAAACTGCGGTAGATGTATTTCATTTTTGTAATCAAGAATTAATGTTACAGTGAAACTACACACAGTGAGTGTCCTTCTGATTAGATTAGTGAGTAACAATTACCTCAGATGCCACATGAAGTACTGTCAGCTATAAGTGGCTTCTGGAAAACACCAAGTAAGTGACAGGAGTCTATATAAATATAATTTGGGAATGAGCCAGCATTACCGAGGAGAGTGGTGAGTATACCCGCAGGCTGTCAACATAAGCATTGATTCCCTGACAGCACAGTATTGCTTGTCTGGTGTAATAGCCCTAATACAAAGCTAATGGTTCTTTGAAGGAGATAAATAGGGCACTAAATTCTTCTTTAGTTCCTGACTTAAAGTACTGTTACATACTCTAGAAGCAACTACAAGATATGAAGTAGTTGTAGTACAGAAATACTTGAAAATCACTGACAATAAGCCTTTGCCGAAGACATAAACTTGCATCACTTCCTGACCTAATAGCTAAAAAATCCTACCAGTACATGTCCAAATCTTTTAGCAGAACACAAAAATGACATTAAATGAAGCAACCTGTCGTATTACTGTCAAAAAAATTGCTGTTGGCTTCAGAGAAGATTTGGATTCCCTTTAGCTGCAAGCTGGTCACCGTGCCTCAGCATCTGAGCAGCTCTCAACACATGCAGAATTCTTTAATATAAAAGAATAATGTAGTTATTATTTTTCTGTAAATCACAGGTATTTCTTGAATGTTTTAAACTTCAGACTATCAATCATCCTTTTAATGATTGTACAGTATCCTCTTACACTGGAGATATGAAAGGGACTCTTAAGTCTCCCATGGGCTTTGCTGAATGGTTTGAACATTTTGTAATAAATTTTTATCATTTTTTTAAATTCACATGCTATATAGGAGAAAGACATAGAGCTAGAACAAGAAGGAAAACAAGAGTGAGAGCAAAGGGAAAGATTCTGTTTACTAGTCTCTGGTACTACTCCAACTTACATCATGGACCTTTTATAGGGGTAGGAGGAGATCTCAAGGAGTCTCCTAATTCATCCCTGCTCAGAGAGGACACAATGCCACTTTCCCAGCCCTGTTGACTCTGAAGTATGTTCTTTAATGTTTTAGTCAATGAGTGATGAACAGAAAGCTTTTTCTATTACCTAACCTGAAACATCATGTGGAAATTCAGAGGTTTATTTCTTTGTCAAATCTACAATAAACATTGAGAACAAATTTTCACTGCCTTCCTCATCACAGCTTTTTACACAGCAAGAAGTCTGTTACCGTGTTTCTGCTGCACTTTCGGTTTGCTGGCTAAACTAAGGCTCATTTCTTCAGCTTTCCCTTATAAGTCACATTTCCTAAGTTATTGACATTACTTCTCTCCCAGTAGATATGTTTACCAAGTCTTCTGAATGTTGAATTAGTCGAGACATAAAGATCTATTTCTTTGATGAAAAGACTCCGTATAATTCCTGTCTGCACAATGAGAGGATGGGACTGAAGGTTATGATTGAATATATTGTGCAAGAAATCAGATCTAAGTCATTAACAAGTACAGTGAAAGAATGTGGCTTTTTCCCTACCAAGCCCATATGGGGATTCTGGTAAAACACTCATATCATGAGCTCTGGGCTAAAGGAAGGAATATTTACCATTGTGACTGTTAATCTACCTATCCTCAGAGACATCAGGCCACAGGGCTCATACCAAGTGTTCACCATCCTGTTCCCAGTGAAGGAGAGGAGGGGCCCCCATCACAATCTCCTTTACCACTGGAATTGAGAGCACTGGTTCTTTTGGCTAAGTCTTCTCAAAACAGCTTTTCTCTGTCTTTACTCACTCTTTCTCTCTTTATATATTTTTAAACAGGTTTTGGCCCTGCCATGAATGTGGCAGATTCTGTAGTACTGCTATAAACTGAGAATGAGCTGCAACTGTTTTCTGAAATGGCCAAAGCTCACAGATTTTGCTGGGTTTCAGTAGGACTTACAAAAATTTTGCTGTAGCTGTTTTTTCCTCTATAGAAGTTATAGGTAAGGATCATTATCAAAAGCAGAAAATTTGACTTTTTCATTATCCACTTATTATATATTTTTTTTCTTGTTTTGTCTACCAGAAAAAAGGCCTGGGTTCTCCTAATAACACTTTCAGCATCCCAGGTGGCACTTTCTGCTTACACTAAGCAATTTCTCTTTTTCTATAATCTAAAATTTTGGACAAAGGATGCTGAGACAGGCTTACATGCACAAAACTTTATTAGGGTGTCCATAGCTGATGGCAGACATCAATTGCAACACTAAAAGTTACAGTGCAGCAGGTGATGACAATAAAGATGACATACAGAACTTTCCCTGTGCTTTCTCCCGAGCACTTTGACTCACACTTCCATTCGGAGTAATCCTCTAATATAAACTAAAACCTACAAAAGAAGGGAGGAAGGAAAGGGAGAGAAAGATGTGTGTTTCATGCATTGCCTCCCTTGGGAAATCTGATACAAGAAGAATATTTGGTTTTGCAGATACAGGACAGTGAAAATAGCAACCCGAGAGCAACAGAATCAAAAGCAAGGCAAAACCTGTGCCCTGGGGAAAACCCTGACAGAGCAGCTCAGGTGAAGGGCTCCAAGCTGTGAGGGAAATGCAGGAGGCAGGACTGTAGGTACTAACCATTGCTTTGCTGCACTTAAAACACTCTGCATCAAAAGCACTTTCCAGGTGTGCTCTCTGTGCAGCCCTGTGGAAGGGCAAGAAGAGTTTGAGGATGAGCACCTTACCTGCGACTTCAGTATTTAAATAGTAAACTCGTGAAAGAATAGAAAGCATTTTTAAACCTTGCTAGACAATGTTTAAAGTGGTTTACTTGAATTTCCCCACTTCACAATGGAGCCAGAAAAAGCATCCTCTTTAGGACATGATCTATCTTGCTTGTTTTTACAAGTCTTTCCAATGTCTTAATTCTGTTTATTTCTCTACATATCTAGTTAGCTGTCTCCTCAAATCTAACCTTAATCTGCTTCCTAGAAACTAATCTGATTGTGCCTAGTCCTACATTAAGTTTAATTATTGACTACGATCATCCTTGTAATGGGCTCTTATATCTTTGAAAGCTGCTGTCAGTTTTTGTATTTACATGTTGCAACTCAGGTCCTTCAATCTTTCATCACTGATACTAGTTTTTAGCCCATATAAATCTTGATCTCTTTTCATTTTTTCATTTTTTTCCTTTCATTTCTTTGAGAGTAAGTCTCCAAATGAATAGAGCTGTTTTATCTTGTGCTTCACTCACAACCAGTAATTGTCTCCTGTCTTTTTACTTTGGGAATTCTTGTTAGTAAAGCTGAGAATTAAGTTTTTCCTCTTTTTCAGAAGCATTGTATTGTCCCATTTGATTTAAGTCCACTATACTGATACTTTCCTGCAGTTTTTCCTGGATAGACATATAATTTCTATTATTAATTTCTGCATTTACCTAGTTCTCTTTGAATAATTTTGAATTTGTGTTTATGTATCTCAGTCTTGATGTTTTCTGGGCAACTCTTGTTTGACAAGATAATTTTCAGGACTATTCTTTCCAACAGCTCACAGCACTCTATATCTCTATAGGACTAGCTAGCACAGTCATCCAGATTTCCAGTGAAAATACCAAAAGTACCAATACCAATACAGATACCTGTTTGCCTGAGGACTCACCAAGAGTCCTCACTCTCCAACTGAGTTGTGAACTAGTGTCTCAATGAATATTTTTCTATCACATGTGTACCTATCTTATTCAGAGCTTGTTTCTTTAATTTGCTCTTAAGATTATTTTATTGTACCATGTTCAAAGCTTACTTAATTCCAGATTTTTCACAGCTCCTATTCCCCTCTTCCACTGGGCCACCCAATGAACTTTACTTGGCTGTTCCTGTTTTTTTCTTCGAAACACATGTTATCTGCTTTGTATGTGCTAAGTGTTTATAAATTGATGGTTAACCTTAATAATGTTAATGCAATATTTTTCTTGTTAGAATCTTTGTTAGGTTAACTTGTTCATAATTCCCTAGGCCTTTTCCCTCCTTTCTTGTTTATACTGATAGCTAAATTACAGTCCTCTGGGACTACCCTCACTTTTAATTCATTTTCAGATATAATTATTAATGGCAAAGAGAATACCCTCACTATATTCTTAAGTAGTCTACTGTGAATTTCATGAATTCCTGATGACTCAGATACACCTAATTTATCTTAGGGTTCATTAACCTGTTTTTGCACTGGCTTGTACTACTGTCACCTTATTTAAACCAGTTTAGCGAGATGTCTGCTCATGCTTAATCATTTTTGGTGTAGACTGAAGACAAGAGGTTGTATACTGCTGCTTGTGATGTCCTTGTTTCTATTAGTGTTGTGATTAGTGTTAGACTTCCAAGTCATTAGGAATCCCCTGATATGGCTTATGCAGCTGTAACACGTTTTGACTATATTTTTCTCATCTCTCTAATAAAATGATTCTGCCTTTTCACTGTCCTTTAAAGAGATAAATGAAAATGATTCTACTTTAAAACTCATCCAAGATTTAGATCCATTTGCTGGCTAGAAAGCAATACTTCAGCAACAATTTTGTTCCTTAAATGGATCATAGAGTCACAGAAACATAGAATGGTTTGGATTGGAAGGGACTTTAAAGATGATCCAGTTCCAAACCCCTGCCATGGGCAGGACACCTTCCACTGGACCAGATGCTCAGAGCCCCATCAACTCTGGCTTTGAGCACTTTTGGGGACGGGGCACACACAGCTTCACTGGGCAACCTGTTCCAGTGCCTCAGCACCTTAATAATAAAGAATTTCTTTCTAAAATCTTATCTAAATCTCTCCTCTTTTTAGTTTAAAACCATTCCTCCTTATCCTGTCACTATGTGTCTAAGTAAAAAGTTGATCTGCATCATTTTCCTTGGTGTCATCTCTTCAAGCTGAGTCTCACCTCCCTTGGACTGTCTGAGGAAGCCTCCAGCACTATGATCATCTTTGTAGCCCTCCTGTGGATTCACTCCAACAGTCCACGACTTTCCTCTGCCGACGACCCCAGCGCTGGATACAGCACTAAAGGTGAGGTCTCAGAAAATCAGAGTAGAGGGGTAGAATCACTTCCTTTGACCTACTGGCCCCTCCTATTTTGATGCAGTTCGGGATGAATCCTCTGTGCACTTTGGGAGGCTTCTGGATTCCTTACAGCCAGCTCTGCTGCTTTCCCAACAGATGTCTGGGTGGTTGAAATCTCCTGACAGGGTGAGAGCTTATGTATGTGATGCTGCCTGTAGCTGAAGCAAGAAAGTCTCCTCAGCAGGCTCCCCCTGGTCAGTCAGACTGTAGATCCACATTGCAGGTGTCCTTGGTTGGCCCTGTCCTTCCTTTTAGCCCACAGCCTTTGGTCTTGTGTCTGTTTTTCAGAGGCAGCTTTTCACAGTCTCCATTCCTTAACACAGAACACAACACCTCACCCTTCCTTTCCAGCCTATCCCTTCTGAAAAGCTTGCAGCCCTCAGTGATCCAATTCAGTGACTGAAGTGTTCCAGTCATGTAACTTGTCCCATACCCATAGGTGTTTTTAAAGGATTTTTAAGTAACATGATTGCAGCACTAAATAGGCTGAAGTGTTGCTACTGAACTTGTGAGTGCAGATACTATATGAGACACCCACATGAAGAGCTGAAGCTCAGCTATCCAAGCTGTGGAATGAATACACCCCATTTGCAATTTAACATGAAACTGAGGTTTTGGATTTTTTGTTTTCTCATGGAAAGGTTAATTTCCTTGGTAAATAGCTGAATACTGAAAAAAAAACCAGTTATGCCAAAATGTTTTTTAGATAAAATACTCCTGTGTAACCTTGTGCTCCCAGTCTCTATGGTGTTATTTGTGTTATTGACTTCATCTTTTTTGATGGACTGTAGTCTCACTATTTAAGTAGTTTCAGTTCACTATCATACGAGTAATAGAATATGCTTGCAATTATAAGAAAAAAGAATAAGTGAATATATTATGCACCACAGAAAGTTGACTCTTGAAAAAAAAAAACAAACCCAAAACAACCTGCATTTTTTAAAATCAAAACCAGAATTTTCTAATCAATAATAGGATTTTCTGGAATCTGTTAGCCACTTCTAACCCTGGCACCTGCTGGCCCTCTCTCTACTGAGATATATATATCTGTGCTGCTGGATTTGCTGACGCTGCCTTTTCTTCCCCAGAATCAAGACAGCACTCCTTTCTGAAGATGTAGACTCAGCCTGAGTTGTATTTGCAGTGCTATAAATTGTGATGGCCAGTGACACTCCACAGATAGTGTACTTGATAGTTTTCATTCTGACATATACGGCAATTGGCAAACCATGGTTGAAAGCTGAACTGGCCATTGAGGATTTCTGGAAGACTGTGATGGACAGTACTTTTCAGAAGAAGAATAGCCATCTTCGGCTTTATTTGCCAGCAGAATTCATTTTATTGCGGGCACAAACCAAGGCCCCTCTGTCACTGGGTAGCAGTACTATGTTACTTCTTAAGACAGCTGAGGAGGGAAAGTCAGAGGTGGCTGATCTTTCCCCAGCCCCATATTTTGTGCCACCGCCTATCAATAAAAGAGTTCAACACTTTTATTAGATGCTCTGATGAATGAGCTTAGGATGTGAAATCACTGAAGGCCATACTTTGGTCAAGCTGACAAATAAAAATTGGAATTGTTGGAGATGGGAGTGAGTGGGACAGAGACAGTCCCCTGGAAGAAAATCAACAGGGAAAACATCCATTCTGCAGTCTGAATAATGCCACTGTAAAACAGAGACATTAATGAAAATTAATCAATTTACTTTTTGTAATTATGAAAGTTTCCCAGATATCACTAATGATTATGGATGGTTTGGTTTACGATAAAAGCTTATTTTCTGCACAACATATCTCCTTCTCTTTCCTCTTCCATGTAATAATGTTAGGAAATTATAATGTGATATCACTGCTATTTTCATTACAAATTATTATGGCAACATATCTGGATTAATGAGAGTTTTGACTGAATACGAAATGTAGCTATTGACCCTCGAGATTTCATTAAATGGAGCCAGCCAAGGTAGAACTAATTACAAAGGGGGAAGATTTCTATATTTTAAACATGTATGTTGAGAACTGTGTCTCTATTTTAATGAAAAAATCAATAGCATAGCAACAAAATGATCAAAGAAAGAAAAATATTGTCAGAGTACCTGTGCAAAAAGCTATTTCAAAAATAGTTTTCCTGCATTCAGTATGATACAAAGTGTTTGGAAGGCAGTGTAAAATGTATTTAGAAATTGAAGGCCAAATTGCTTCTCCTCCAGAAAAAAAATATAGATATGAATTTTATTTCTTGGGAAAACATCTCTGTTTTATTTAGAGGAATAGAGGAACACAACAGAGATTTTCACTAGACGCTGGTGATTCTTAGTTTCTCACTTGTGGTCTAAGTGATGACTCCTTGCAGAATCAGTTTTTCTATAGACTGAGAACTTTTCTAAAATTCAGATCCCTTGAGGGAATATTCTGTTTGTCATCTAAAAATTGGCTTTTTCGACTGGATCTCTTTTGCCATTGTAGATAACTTCCTGTTGTGGATTTGATCTCCATGTTTTGCTTACAGACAGAGAATAGTTATTTCTTTCCACCTTAAGAGTATTGTCAGGATTTTCTGATGATTATTTTAATACAATGACAATGAGTCCATACATGTAATCAAAAAATAAGAAATTCATACAATTGATCTAAGATTTGGAGCTGTGAAAATTGGAGAGTCCTTCTTTTGCATGCACAGAAACTAACCTAATCATTTCACCTTGAGTCACTGATGAGCATGTATCATTTTAAAAGAACAAAACTAAAGGAAAAGAAAAAAATATCTTTTTTTCCCCAGTCTCATAAAGTAAAGCGTAAGGAGTCCACTAATGTCTGGGCATATCTGGTATTGATTTTGTGTTCACTATTGTGTTCTGTCAATTTAAAGTGATGTTTCTGTGCTACCTGTGGGGAGCAGTGATAAATACAAGATGTGCCCCAAGTGCCTTGACACTGCTGAGTAGCCAGGCTGCAGGACCTCACCAATTACACGGCTGCTTTTCCATGGCAGACCTGTGTGTTAATTCACAGGTAAGAAAACTGTCAGCACAGCTTGGCCTGCAGCACTGACAGCAGGTCTGTTACTCAGAGAGAGTGCTTCCCCCAAAGAGCAAACATCACAAATTGTAGGTTTTTCTGAGTGGCACCTCATGACATGTCCAGTGAGCTCATGGGATAAAACATGAGGATGGGACAGAGATATTGAAAACACAAAAGACTAACAGATGCCATCGTGGAGGGAGTCAGGAAATGAAGAAAAATGTTGAGCTGTGGATGTCTGATCTCTTTGGATGTGTGTGTGACCTGCTTGACATACCCCTTGCTTTTGTGACGGACCTTGGCAGCAGTACAAATTCCATAGCAATTCTAATGCTGTAGAAACAAGTGAGAAATAGTGGAAAAGGAGAAAACTGGAGGAGCTTTAGGAAAGTGGAAGACTGAGAAGGGAATGAGCCAAATGCCTTCGCTAGAGGATGTTTAGCCTGGAAAGTGTTGAGATGAAAGGGTTGAGGGGAAAATTATGTTGTGTGCTTTATGGATGAACAGGTCCTCAGTTTGTGAAGTGGAATCAAGGGGAAATGGGAACACGCCAGCAGTCTAAATAGAAAAAAATGTCATTGAAACTGGAAAATTGAGAAAGACTATGGAAAAAAAAAGAAAATTAAAGATGTAAGTAAAAGATAGGAGGAAAGAGAACAAGAGAAGTTAGTTCTATAAATGACTGAGCGTTTTGAAAGTTGACTGCAATAGAAGGCTGAAATCTAAGACTTTTCCAGAGTCCCTTTGGAAAGAGGCTATAATGATCCAAACTATTAGGTTCTGTGAGGTATTGCAGAGTGAGCCATTATGAAAAACTCTTTCATAAAAAATTCTTTCTAGGTTTCTGAAAAAAACACCTGATACTTTCCATGTTAGGAGAGCCTCTGCAAACCCTCATCCTGTGCTATGAGATATCAAGCCATCACCATGTCAGTCATGAAATGTTTTTCTCTGCCTAATTTGTTTAAAGACCTCTAATAACAGTGAAAATATCAAGTATGTATTCAATTACCACTCATTTATTTTTCATCATGATTTAAAAAGTCCTAGAACTGCTTCAGAAAGATAGACAAACCTTCCCCAAGGATCCACCCCAACAGTTGCCCTTGAAGGAGCCATATGGAGGAACTCTGACTTTTCCAGCATCAGCTTGTGTGAACACTGATGCAGACTGGGATGAACTGTGGGCTCATTCAGACTTCTGATGGTTCATAGCAGTGCTAGTTCCTAAATCAGTTAACTTTTTTGAATATGCATGGCCCCATTACTAGGAATTTTGATCCCTCTCCTCTTTTGTTTTCCACGGTGATTCGAACATACACATGACTGCCCAAACATCACATTGTTGGATATGGGGGCTCTTTTGGAGGTGTAGACTTTGGTGAGAAAGCTCAGTCTGTTAATCCTTTTGTTTTTCATTAAGTCATTTTCTGATATGCAGAATCCCTTCAATCCAGCATTGGCACAGGGAGGAGGAGGTAGCAGTGTGGGCTGCACAGCCCTGCAGTTATGTGCTGGAGCCAAGGCAGTAAAAATCCCACACATGCTGGAGACAAAAAGCAGTTTGCTCATGAACTTCTTTTATTTGTTGCTTTTTAATCCTTGGATGGTCCACCAGGCTAGAGTTTTTTGGGTAGGAATCATCTCAGGCTTTTAAAATTCTTGTCCTCCCCTCTTCATAATGCCTTGTTCCATAGCTTTTTTCATCAGAAGAAAAGAAAAAGCTTATTGGAGTGAAAGGCTTTATATGTAAAGAAGGCTCTAGGAAAAAATTAAAATGGCACATTGACTGTTCTCAAAAGCTGGGCTTTTTGGCCTGGCTCTCTTCCAGAGTTTCTGAAGGCAGTTTCACTACTGTCTTAAGCAGATCCAAATCTGGCTGGCACCCAGAAAGATAGTGTTGCCCTCCACATATGACAGTGTGATCCTCCCTACCTACTCTGTGCTAGTCCCAGCTCTCATTTGACAGGGTTACTCTGTATAGGCATCTGACCCAAATGAAAATTA
>VZTB01005694.1:57277-67443 GCA_013397245.1 Thryothorus ludovicianus | reverse complement strand
CCATTAATTTTATTTGAAGCACTGGTGTTTCAGTTTAATGTTTAAAGTGATAAAATCAAGTCCAGAAAGTTATTAATAGAAAAGTTGAGAAAAATTCAACTAATTTGCTGACATTCTTTGCTGTCCCAGTTTTGAGTCTGCAATTTAGGTAAAACTGAGTAAATACTGATAATGCTTCCTGTGAGAGATATTACATTCCTCAGAAGTAATAATATTCAGCCCGCTTCAGGCTGAGAAAAACAGACAGAGGATCATTTGGATTACCAGTTCTGTTTTTTAAGGCTATTAACAGGCCCATATCCAAGAAGGTGATTATTTCAGTGCTTATTGCTTAGGATTTGTATTGAGGCACACGGTTGCTAACATAAAACTGCACTGCTTCCTTAAGGAAAAGTATTTCCTCTAAGGCATAAAAACACAGAAATGTCTGCACTGGATCAAAGCTGTTCATTTTTCCTATATTCAGCCTATAGTTTGAGTTCATAACCCATTCTACAGAGAAAAAGGAAGAATATTGCATTCACAGAATAATCATCTTAATAAAGAAAATTTTGTCTTAGGTTCTTGCTGCTTATAAGACTTGATTTACATGCAAAGACTCTGCTCAGTTGAGGGAAATGGAGAAAATGAAGAAATGGTGAAAGTTATTTTTCAGATCTCTTGAGTAAACATGAACAGTATGATCAATAGAAGGAAAAAATACATAGAGGCTTACAAATTCACAGTGACATAAGTAGTTGATGGTGTCTTCTGAATAATCAATATTTGATGAATATTGCCTGAGTAAGTACAAAAAAGAAATTGGGAAAAATTCAGGACAAAAGTTTAGGGAGAGGATATGATCGTGTCTGTTGAGAACATAGTGAGAACCTTGGATATATTGTAAGGGGAAGCAAGAGACTTTTGGGATACTGATGTCAATTGCATGTCCTGATACACAGGTTAGGTCACAGTCATAAGAGTTCTGATACAAGATATCTGAAAAGGTCCATGGTCAGCCTCTGATAGTAAACAAGACAGGCACTGCAATGCTGACTTTTCACATTTCTTTTTGCACTTTGGTATTTACAGTTTCTGACTCATAGCAACCCAGTATATTTTCACTGCATCATTTGTTGTTTTATAAGCTCACATTGTTATCTCCTTTCTAAGTTACAGAGTCTAGGATATCTTTTCTATTTTGTATGGTATTTTTTTCTACACCTTGCCTTGTATTTTTAACGTTGTATTAAAATTCCTGTGTGAATTTCTTCTATTATTTTTGTATTCTTCCTTTTTGTTGTTGTTGTCTTTTGTTTGGTTGGTTTTGTTTTGCTTTTTTTTGGTTATTTTGGTAGAGTATTTTTTAAACTGAAAACAGTAATACTAATATAGATATATCTTTGATTTCTGTTGTCCATATGAACACTGATATAACTATTGTCCATTTTAATTTTTAGAGCAAATCTATTAAAGAGGAGGATTTTTTTAGTAGGTTTCTTTCTTAGTACATACATTTGATTTCATCTTCATTATAGGTACAAGTAGTTGGGTTTTTTTCCTTTCAGTGTCCAATGAGTATATAGTTACTAAGAAAATTGTATTTGCTAATGTGATTTTCAAAGTGGAAATGAAATCTGTGAATGTTCTCTTGGTTGTAGAGCAGAGGTCAGATACAAAGCACAGTCATCTTGCATGTCTTATACACTGGTGCTTGTGAGATTGGACTAGAGTTTCTTGCTGTTATCTCAGTGTTATTTGTTTCTTGCAGGAGATTCCTCTTTGTTTGAGATAATAGAACTTCTAAGAGTTGAGTTTACAAACACCCTATTTAATAGAACAATGTGGTGTTTAGACAACCGGAATCACCATTAAGCAAGCAGATGCTTTTCATCCGGTCTTCCTTTATTCAGGTGTCTGATATGTTAAGTTTTCAGGATTCTGGGTTCCAAGCCTACTGAATTCCTTAGCCTACGATATTAGTTGTATTTCATAGGTTCTAAACTGTCTAGCAGGGCACATTCATTATGCACACAGTAATTGTCGTCCTGGAACGTTGTCCAAGAATGTTCAAATTACGTAACTTTTGAATCTTCTAAAAATATAATATGCAAGCTTCAGCAGAACCCAGCAGAAAAAAAATAATTACATGCATACTAGACACAAGTGACACTTACCCTACTTCTGCAAGTCATACATATGCTTTTCCCTTTAAAACTCCTTTCAAATATCAGACTTCAATTTTGGCTAAGGTGGAAAATAGACAGGTTATAACAGGTATTTGGTCTGCAGGAATGACAGGTATTAGATACATAAGTTCCTGTTTTACTGACTGTGTGAGCCACACATAAGCCTTTAACGTAATCTGGCATATGTACATGACTCTGCTGCATCACATTTTCTTAACAAGGTTCTGTTTAAATTTCCCATCATGCCATATTCACTGGCATTTTGACAATTTCAGAAGCAAGTCTGGCGGGACTTTTTAAAACATATTCTAATCTATTTTATAATGCTGCAGAGTTGTTTTTTTGTTGTCCATGGTAGTGTTCAACTCAGCTTTCCCATGCAGCAGTGTTAATGTCTTTGATTACTTCATTTTAGGTAAAAATTTCCTCTAAATTTCTTTCCCTTGACATGTCTTCATGTAGATATCTCCTATGCACTACCTTGATGAAAGGAATTGGGTAGGATGCTAATGGCCTGCAAATATTTGCGAATGCATGGTCAAAAATGTGAACAGAATGTGTTTCAGTTTATTTTCTGCAATTCTTTGATTGAATAGCTCTGTTGGAAGGGACTTAAAATGATCATCTGGTCCATCTTATTATCACAGAATCATAAAATAGTTTGTTTTGGAAGGGACCTTGAATGTCACCTAGTTCCAAACCCCCTGTCATGGGCAGGGATACTTTTCACTAGACCAGATTTCTCAAAGCCTCTTCCAACCTCGCCTTCAACAGCTTCAGGGACAGAGCATTCACACCTTCTCTGAGCAACCTCTTCCAATGCCTGATGACCCTCCCAGTGAAGAATTTCTCCCTAATGTGTAATATAAACTTACACTCTTTCAGTGTAATTACACTCCCCCTTGTCCTGTCACTATATGCCCACATAAAAAGTCCCTCTCTGTCTTCCCACCTTTTGTGTGCTGGAAGCCTGCTCCAAGGTCTCCCCAGAGCCTTCTCTTCCCCAGGCTGAATATTCCCAGCTCTCAGCTTGGCTTCAACAGGTGTGTGTCCCTATGTTGGCAGCCCCAGAATTTGATCCATCACTCCAGGTGGAGTCTCCCAAGACCAGAATAGAGGAAGAGAATCACTTTCCTTGATCTGGCCAAATCATTCTTTTTATGCAGCCCATGGCACAGCTGAATTTCTGAGCTTGCAAGCACATGTCACTTGATTATGTTGAACTCCTTATCCACTTACAGCCCCAAATCTTTCTCCATAAGTCTGCTCTCAATCCATTCTCCTCCCAGCCTGTATTTTTGCTTGGGATTGCCTAACCAGGTTCAGGACCTTGCACTTGGCTATGTTGAACAGCACAAGGTTCACACCGACCGACCTCTCAAGACTGTCTTGTACATGTCCAGTGGCTCCCTTCCCTCCAGAGTGGTGACCACACCACACAGCTCAGTGTCATCAGTGAACTTGCTGAGGGTGCTCTCGATCCCCCTGTCCCTGTCACCAACAAAGATGTTGAGCAGTGCTGGTCCCCACACTGACCCCTGAGGGACACCACTTGTCACTGGTCTGCATTTGCACACTGATTACAACTCATTGAATTCAACCATCCAGCCAATCAAGATAAAATTTAAGACTGATTCCTGTTCTTTGGACTCTCCAATGATTCCTGTGCCACCATGAAATCTATTCCTTTAAATTTTGGGATTTTCCTAAGCATAAACGATCTACTGATCACACTGATTTTCTTTCCCCTTATAATTGCAGTCTTTACTGATAATTTTAAGTTTGCATAGGGTCTAATATAACCAATTTGTACCAGGTATTATTTAAATACAATTTAATTTTACTTTTTCTGAAGAAATAGAGTTGGTAAGACTTTAGGTTTGTGGTCTTTTTTTTTTAACTCTATGGATCTTGAGAGAATATAATTTAAACCGCTACTATTAATGGAAAAACGAATATACCAGGATCAACAAGAGTAAAATTTATATATAAGTTCTGCTTCTTCTGTGTATTGACTTTCGTTCCTTTTTCTCTAACGGGGAGTATTATTACAAGAAAGTCTAAATTTCTATGTCTGAATTTTCATTTAAAATCATCAAAAGTCACTTTGAAATTATGTAGCCAGTTGCCATGTTGGGTTTTAAAAAAAGAAGAAAAAACCTTACAAAAATTGTGTCTCTTTTTGGAGGATATTTAAATATAAAATAGTCAACTTTTTTGGTATGAAAAAACTCTATGTAGTAGAATAATAATTTTTGCAAATATGTTATTAGTAATTTATTATTGTTGCTTCTTGTTAGCTTCTTTAAAGAATAATTCTGTATTCTTTGCCCAAATATATTTATCAGATTTTTTCCATTCTTTTCCATAATTAAAAAATACTTGTATTTTCTTGTGTTCTTTATCTATCTTATCTCTCTCAAGTTCCTTGCATTCCATTTTATAGATTACTTCACATTTGTAAGTTACTTGTTAAACAGTTTCTCCCAGAAATCTAGGGATGGATGATACAATGCAAATATTGATGCCAAAACAAAATGCAATAGTATTGAATTGATTCTAATAGTTAAGCAAGAGGTCCAGTGTTAGAGCCATAGATTCATAGACTCATTTTCATTGTAAACAACCTCTTAAGTTCATAGAATCCATTAAGTTGTCTGAACCAAAAGCAATAGTTTTTAGCAAATAGCAATAGCAAAAGCAGTAGCTGTGAAAATAGGAGAACTAAATCTCAGGATGCCAGTTATTCAGCATTTCTTCTTTTTTGTAGGATTTGTTACTTTTCTAAGATACTGCAGAAATAATTTTAATGAATTGTCTGTTTAGTTGGCATTCAATATTTACTTATCTCATGTTGCTCTGAACAGCTATCTGTGGCTGTTCTGTTCCGCAGCTTTTCCCACAGTGAACTGAACTAATTTGCAAAGTTGTCAGACTGCAAATGAGTGGGAAAAGGAGCTAGTACTTACCTTACATTTATGGCTAAAGGAGGGGAATCTAGGCATGTACGCCTGCTTTGGAAAATGCTGCAATGGGTTGCACATCAACACTAATAATTTAGTGACCTTGGAGGTGTGTCCCTTCAAAACTAGTGAGTCCTTTTCATTTAATTTTGGCAATTTGCAGTAGTTAATTTTTTTTTTATTCTGTTCCAGATCTTCTTCTGTTAGAAGCATTTGAAATAGATTTCCCAATTTATCCTGTGTAAGAAAAGATCTTTCTGTTTTAACAAGGTCACTCATTTGATTAATTTTTTCTTGAAATTAAACCATAGATTGGTGGATATATAATTTTTTTCTGTGTTGGACATGAAGTAAAGAATATGTTGGATGGAGTTGCAGATTAGTTCCTTAATAGAATAAATTTGGATCATGTCCTGTACTTTGCTGAGGAGTAACTCAGGAGCTTCTCTTCTTTTGGGTTTCCTGACTGGGATCACTGAAATTATCCATTTTAATATTGTAAACTTTTACCTCAGCAAAGCACCCCTGTGTAATTTAACTGGTTTACAGTATTGTTTGCTCCTTGCCTTTAGGTTTCCTGTTCTCCCACAGTATGTCACAGGCACTGTCACCATCCTAGGCACCATGTCAGTATAATAGTCTTAAAAGTCCTGTGCTTTCCTACTTAGGTGAGAAATCCCAGTCCATACTGATCCTATTTTCCTTATTAATCCAGTGAACTCATTTATTTAATTTGATTCAGGCATTTTAGTGTTTAACACTACTACTCTGTTGCAGCAAAGAGTTTTTCATATGTTTTGTGTATTGACCGGTAAGCTTTAATTTATTATTTTCTTTCACCATGTTTTTGTATGTTTACAATGTTACTGAAGTAATTTAAACTCAGCTATTTTGCTTCCACCATTGTATTTGTTGTGTCATGCTTTGTGTATGTTTTCATACCTTTGGTATTATTTTTTGAGTTACCATGCCATGTTTAAGTGCAACCCTATTCCTAATCAACCAAAAAACTGAATCCTCCTATATCTGGAAAACACTACAAGTAAGTAATTTCTTTTGCTCTTAACTTCTTTACTTGCCCTTCATTTCCACCAGTACAACATAAACTTTACGACATTACTGTCTTAAAATTGAGTATGTCAAAAAAACATATACCCCATATTTGATCACTATGAGATTAAAAAAAGAGAAATGCAAACATTAAAGAGAAGCAATTAAATTTGAATTCCAGAGTCTTGAGTGGAAAGCCACATAGGTATGAATATGAAATGTTTATGGATTGCGATATGTTTTGTTGGAGGACGCTGCAATTTTCATCACACATAGTAGTAGGGAAAAATTATTTTTGTAGATGCATTAAGAAATGCCGTTGTGCAATAGATCATACATGATTCTATATTTTTTCTTTGTATCTTGAGTTACTCATCTACATTTACAAGAGGTTGAGAAGATTATGAAATAAGATTTCCAGTATTAAATAATAAAAAGTCTGTACAAAGCATTAGAGGAAAAGGCGGGATTTTTTTGTTTTGTTTAGTAAATATTAATTTTCTACTTAAAATCTTCTCTAATTTTCTAGATATTGTAGGAGCCATTTTCATTGAGACTGTGAGATTATTTTTGTTAAATGCTACAGTAGTTTTCATTCTCAGTCTTCTTTTGCATGCTTCACAATACTTCAGATTTGAAGTAATGATGAACCACACAGTCACTGTTTTGTTGTTTCAAACTCAGAATATCTTGGAAAGACAACTTAGATTTTAGCTTGGTTCTGGGTGCATGAAACTCCTTTTCCAGCACTTTCAAGCAAGAAATTTCCTCTTATGTTGGACTCTTTGGCTGTAGCCTCCTGGAAATAATTATGATTTGCTTTTTTTTATTCAGTTCAAAGGTAAGGACATTCAGAGAAGGAGTTTTGATTGTATTTTTTGTCTGTTTAATAACAGGAGAAAACATCAAAACAAGACATTAGATCGTGACAGAAATAGAAAAAATACCAAATTAAAAGAATTTACAGTAGAAATAGATGTATAATTGCAAGCCCTTGAATTTATGTAATTACACATACTCAAAAAAGCCTCTATGTCATTGCCATAATGAAAAAGCCATCATTTCTCTTCAAAAGCACTTCAGAAAGCAAAATTCAGACAGTCTGCCAGCATATTCAATTTGTCCATCTCTCACAAAAATTGTACCTTATCTTCAGTAAGGAAATTAGTCTTCTGTTAAAAGCAAAATAATTACAAGAATTTCTCAGAAAAAAGAGCATTGCTCTCATCAATCCTTGGAATTAAAATTTTAAATATTTCTTTTCCCCCTTTCTCCCTTATCTGTTTAATTTCATGAGTATATAGGTCCCTGACCTTGGCCTGATTGATATGGGAAGTTAAAACTACATGCACTTACTATTCCTTTCCACACATCAGTGAAAGGGTGTTAGGAATATTAAATGGATGAACACATCTTAACTAGTATTTAAATTATGGAAGGTAGGATTTCCATTTTATAGAAACAGTTTGCTTAATAATACAATTTTTTATGCTTATAAAAATCTAAAATACTATGATTAGAAGAAAAAGCATTAATTTTTTATACTTATGATAAACATGTGTGCTTGCTACTAGAATTTATTTTATTTGGTTACAATTAGCAAATATTAGTAAATGTGAACCTACAGACGGGTTATCCCCTCCCTATTCGTGAACTGCTCCTCTCAAACACAATTTTACACTGTCTCATCTTTTTCCAGTCTCCAGATAATAACAACAGGGCTACTGTTTTACCAGTAAATGTGTTCATTCCATATGCCAGGTTATGAATTTTATTAGAAAAATAAAATTGGACAGAATGTTTCCAAAAATTATTAATAAAAATTGTCAGCAAACCCAAGACTGCTTTTAATTTTGGAATGAATTGTTCTGTAGATACAGTCACAGTTTTTATTTTCTTAGAGACCTTAATATTCATGCTAAGATCCCAGATCTCACAATAGATTATATTGTAAGTAGACTAAAGGAGAGTTAAATTATTAGGCTTTACTTCCTAGCAGTGATTTCTTTAATTCTCATTTGAACTTCTCTTTCTAGCTTCTGTGTTCTTTGAAGACTCTCACATATAAATCATAAAATGTATGTTGATATTAAAGCTTGTGTTTCCTTCCTACTACAATATATAATTTTTCACTCATCCTCAGTCTTTCATTACTATTTTATTTGAAGTATAACCAGGAGTCTCATTAAGAGTTTAGTTCCAAGACTTAAATTCATCAAGATGAACAAGGTTCTCAAAGTTTTTATGCTGGTGATGGGGGAAGATTGACAAGAGATGGAAAGATGAAAAGAAGAAAGAAGGCTGGGTATCACACTGGACATGAGTGAAGTCTTCATAGTCCATCAGACCCGATGAGATGCATCCCTGAGTCATGAAGGTATTGACTGATGAAGTTCCCAAGCTGCTCTCCATGATATTTGAAAGGTTATGGCAGTCAGTTTATGTTCCAGGCAACTGGAAAAAGGGAAACATACCCATTTTTAAAAAGAGAAGAAAGAGCAAACATGGAAACTACTAACCTGTCAGCCACACCTCTGTGCCTAGGAAGATTATGGAACAGATACACCTAACAATTGTGCTGCGGCACCTGGAGGACAGGGAAGTGATTTGGGACAACCAACACAGCTTCACTAAGGGTAAGTCCTGCCTGACCAATACCAAACTATTGACTTTCCATGGTGGAGTGACCACATCAGTGAATGAGGGATGGGTTACAGTTTTCATTTATCTGGTCTTCTCTAAAGCCTTTGACATGATCCCCCACACATCCTTCTCTTGAAATTGGAGAGACATGGGTTTGATGGGTGGACTGTTTGGTCAGTAAGGAATGGGTTTGACGGTCACATCCGATGGTCAACTGATGGACATAAGTGACAAGTGATGTCCCTCAGGGGTCCATACTGGGACAAGTGTAATTTAATATCTTCATTAATGACATAGAAAAAGGGATTGAGTGCACCTTCTACAAGTTTGCAGATGACACCAAGCTGGGAGGTGTGTTTGACACACCTGAAGAACAGAATGCCATCCAGAGATACCTGGATAAGCTGGAGGAATGGGCCTATGGGAATCTCATGATCTTTAACAAGGCCAAGTGCTGGTGCTGCACCTGATAGGGACAACCCTGGGTATCAGCACAGGCCATGAGCAGCCCTGCCCAGAAGGACTTGGGGATGCTGGGGGTGAGAGGCTGGACATGACCCAGCCATGGCACTCCCAGCCCAGAGAGCCAAACGTGTCCTGGGCTGCATCCAGAGTCCCGTGGGCAGCAGGGCAGGGAGGGGATTCTGCCCCTCTGCTCTGCTCTGCTGAGACCCAGCTGGAGCATCCAGAGCTGGGGCCCAGCACAGGAGGGATAGGGACCTGCCGGAGTGAGCCTAAAGGAGGGCACCAAGTNCAAAGGGAAAAGATGGTGGCAAACCCTCCCCCCAAGATGGCGGCCTTTGTGGGCAACAACACAGCGGGAAANCAGGGGGATGGAGCACCTCTGCTGTGAGAAAAGGCTGAGAGATTCAGGATTGTTCAGTACAGAGGACAAAAGGCTTCAGGGCTACCAAATGGTGGAATCTACAAGAAAGATGGAGAGCAGCTATTTACAAGAGCATTGGTTTTGATTTAAGATGGTCTAGAGGGGAACTTTTTAAAATTGGTTTCCTCCCTTTATACGTTTAACCAATCCCTTTCCACAAATAAGGAGAAAACAATTATGAGCAGGTGTAGGTGAAAAAATAACAGTTTGTAACAAATGAAACTGCAACAGGCAAAACCCAGTAAATAATCACTAGACACAAAATTTCCAAAACATACTCCTTGAGGACCAAGAGAAAGCCAAAATGCTGCAAATGCCTTTTTTGGGATGGTGCCCACCACAGGCAACTGTGTGAGGGTAGACAAAGGGAAAAGATGGTGGCAAACCCTCCCCCCAAGATGGCGGCCTTTGTGGGCAACAACACAGCGGGAAATGATGGCAGCAAAGCCTGAGGAG
>VZTB01005694.1:37041-57246 GCA_013397245.1 Thryothorus ludovicianus | reverse complement strand
TGGAGCACTTCTAATGGCAGATGAAGACTTGCTGGCTCGTGTGGTGCCAGCTCTGCCACCCGCTGCCTCCTCCTGCCACGTGCAGGTCTCCACCAGCGTTGGTGCTGCTGTCTGCCAAGCAGCTGGTGTGTCCTGGTGTGCCTGTTGGCACTGACCTGGCCCCAGAGACTGGGTCAAGCTCCACACTGCCGATAGAGTTTGTGAAGTTCACTCCAAAACAGTTTTTGTTTGTGAAATCCACTTTTTCTGAGTGGCTGCTGTTGCAAGCCCAGAAAAAAAAACAAACCCAACCACCTGCAGTAATCCTCTCAAAGCAGAGCCTTCACCTTCTGCAAATGCTTCCAAGAAAGAGAGCGCTCTCTGCTTCCCGGCTCCACATTAAAAAGGGATATAAGCAACACCCCTCTTCCCTCCCCACAACCCTCACCTCAGGATTCCTGTTCTGGCTGCAGCACTGGATAGTAAAGAGACAATGAGGTTTTCTTGGGGTACAGATAGATATGGAGTACAATAATATTTTGAGTTACCCAGGATAATATGGAGTTGGACAAGACAGGGCAAGGGACAATGGTTTAACAATGACTGAGAGTAGGTTTAGATTAGAATTGAGAATATAGTCTTTACTGTGAGACTGGTACCCAGANTTTCTGAAGAAGTATTTTTTGAAGGTTATGTGCTTGATGAGTTAGTTAAAGCCAGTGTGAAGGCTTCCTGATTCTGTGNAATGGAACTTTAAACAACCTGGTCTAGTTGAAGGTGTCCATGCCCAGGGCAAGAGGCTTGAAACTAGGTGGTCTTTAAGGTCTCTTCCAACATAAACCATTCTACAAATCTGTGGTTCTATTCCCACATTGTCCTCTCACTGGATACCAGCAACAAGAGCACAGCAGCTCTCTCTGCTCTTACCCTCCAGAGGAATCTGTGTACAGAGCAATTAGTTTCTCAAATCTAAACAGAGTTTGGCATCATTCAAGTTCAAATCTCTTAAGTTTGTTTCTATGGAGCTAGTCCTGATTTTCAGTTTGAATGTTTATAGGTTTTTCTGTGTATGTTAACACAGAAAAACAGTTTAAAACAATGTTCTTAAAATTATCATATTTTAATATCTTTACTACTATTTCTGACTCTTCATTGCTTGATGTTTAATTTTAGCATTTGAAAATTTAGTGCCACATCAGAGTGACAGCAGATTTCAGAGTCTTCTGAAACAAAATCCAAGACGCTAACAGATAAGGGAGCTCGTGTGCATGTTGCAGAGCAGCTGAGAGCTCTGAACCTCCAAGAAGACCAAAGAGCCCAAGACATTGAAAAGGTGACTACTTACTTTTATAGACTTCTGAAGAAGTATTTTTTGAAGGTTATGTGCTTGATGAGTTAGTTAAAGCCAGTGTGAAGGCTTCCTGATTCTGTGCTATGCTCATGTTTATAGAAGAAGAAAAGTGATATGCATGGAAATAAAGCCAATGTACTCTTAAAATGAGTACGAGGTCTTAAAAACATTCCTATTTAAAAATCATTTTATGTTAATTTGAGAGTATTTGCATATTGTCAAGCATGAAAAATATAGATTTGAAGACAAAATGTACATTTCACAACTTGTATGCATTTGAGATGTCCTTGTAAAAGAGTTTTGTGTCATTTTTCCTTTGTGAAGGAAAGATGGAACATTGTACAAAAACAGGAAAATGACTGGAGAAGGACATCTATAGTAGATATGGCCTCAGAACATCTTGTACTTCTGTGTAGCTATTCTGATGAAGTAAAAAAGGAGGAACACATTTCTTTAGAAATGGGAACACTCATCCAGAACAGAGTTTATAATTTATGTAAGAGGAAATGGCCAGGTATCAGGGTGCTGAACTGCACTGACGAAGTCGTTAACTAATTTGATATGTACTTGATGTGGCTAATGAAGGGAGAGAGTCTTGCTGTGGTTATTTAGCTGTTCCATAGCTGCTACTTAAAAAAGAAAGGCAAAAACATGCCCCCTTCCTGTATCTAAATAAGAAAATATGTGCAAAATGCAAAACATGCAAAATGTTTTAAGAAATATCTTTTATATCTTATATATTTTAACTATTTTTGACTTTATGTACAAAAAAACATTTTTCCACTCTACTCCACCATTACCTGTATGTATTTGTAGAGCACTTTAAATGAATATAACTTGTATGTTACTCTTGATGATCTGAGACTCACTATTCAGCAGTAATGCTACTTAATAGTATTCCCAGTTTTTGTGCTATATTCAGACCTGAAACATGTATCATACTAGAACTAGAATTCAATGAAAGCCTTTAAATGCATATAAGGCACTGAGCAAAAACTCTTTTTCTTTAAAGATATGCTTCTATTGCACCACATGATTTGTTAATGCAGATGAAGCATATAAAGATGTACAATTTTCTAGTAATGGTAATTAAAAGATACATGTTCATCCTCAAATATTGAAAATCTACTAGGATATTGATAAGGTGTCAGATTATTTAGAATTTATGGTGATACTTTAAATGAATTTTGCAACATCTACTTCTTGATATAAAAATTGTGATTTATGAGTACAGTGACTGAGAATATTTTAGGTCAAAGTTTAACTGTGGACAAAAGGTAGCAAATTCTTTTGCTTACACAACATTTTAGTGATTGACTTTGAAAAAAAGAAAGAAAAAATTCGAAAAAAGGAAAGAAAGAAAGAACGGAGAGTAAATTTCTTAAGTCTGATACCTGATAATCTCTTCTACTTTCTTCCTGAAAGGTTGTTTTCCTTCTTCTTAATTACTTTTGCTCCCTATATATGTAGTGTATTACTTCAGAGTTATTAGGTAGTGTATTATGGCCAAATGTTGTCTTTTGTTTCAACCTACATATTTGAACACAAGATGTTGAGTATTCAACATTGCTTAGGAAGAAGGAGACAAAATAAAATAATAATCAACCATTATACAGGTTACAAAGCTACCATCAAGACCCACAAAAAAGCTAGTGAAGCCAACGAATTCTTGAACAAGAAAGGAGAAGCAAAGGCAATTTCCATCTATATTCTTTTAATGATAGCTATATTAACTCAAAAAACATGATATCTGGGAGCATTTACTCTTACAAATACTGTATCTGCACCATCCAAAAGCTTCCATTAAAATGATACAGTAGACTCAGCCATCAAAGATTGGGCTGACTGTTTGTATGATTATGATTCTGCATTTATTTTTTAATAAAAATTGCTTTGATATGGGAAGTTCTTAGTGAATAATTACCATAAATACATCTAATTTGATTGCTAAAACTATTTTAGCTTCTAGTCTACTGAGTACAATATGTGAAATAAAAACAGTAATGTTACTTCCTGATTTGTGCATGAAGTGTTGCACCATAATGTTTGAACTGTTCTGTAACACATTATGAAAATGTCTACTCTACCAGATTTTACAAATGGGCAGCAGTGATAGATGCACTGAAATATAAAGTATACTAGCATAGTTGTTTGATTACTTATCAAGGATGCATTCACACTACCAAATATAAAGCAGATCATGGTCCAGAATATCTTGTTTAAAGTCTTTGCATTGAGGATCGTATACTCTGCTAGAGCCCTGTGCAAAGTCAGAAATATGCTGCAGAATGAACTGCAAAATTCTAGGATTTTCTGGCTGGTAGAAGGACATGTAGCTAGGAAACGGGAAGAGGGCAAGGAAGTGAAAGGTATAAGATAGAAATCATCTGGCCTTTATTCTTGGTGTAGCTGATGCTTAAAATATTTTCAGTGTAAGCATTTCTGTTGTACTAAAATGACATAAAAGTAATGCCCTAGTATTTGCTCTATTGAACCTCCTTTACATTGCTTTGTGAAGAGAAGGCAAACCTAAAATTCTGTGTTACATCTTCAGAATGTATACAAGGAGATAGAAAAATTTGAGGAGTCTCTGGCAGGAAATGCCTCTGCAGTATGCAGCCGTGTGACTGACAGATAACATTTGGATACTAAATTATTATGAAGGGACAGGGAGGTGAAGAGACCTAAGAGCAGCCCTGCCCAAAGGACTCGGGGGTGCTGGGGGTGAGAGGCTGGACATGGCCCAGCCATGGCACTCCCAGCCCAGAGAGACAAACGTGTCCTGGGCTGCATCCAGAGCCCCGTGGGCAGCAGGGCAGGGAGGGGATTCTGCCCCTCTGCTCTGCTCTGCTGAGACCCAGCTGGAGCATCCAGAGCTGGGGCCCAGCACAGGAGGGACAGGGACCTGCTGGAGTGAGCCCAGAGGGGAGACACAAAGATGGTCACAGGGATGGAGCACCTCTGCTGTGAGGAAAGGCTGGGAGAGTTTGGATTGTTCAGATGGAGAGCAAAAGGCTTCAGAGCTACCAAATGGTGACCTTCCAGTACCTGAGAGGAGCCTATAAGAAAGATGGAGAGCAGCAATTTACAAGAGCATAGAGTGACAGATCAAGGGGTTATCATTTCAGACTGATAAAGAGTAGGTTTAGACTAGAATTTAGGAAAAATTCTTTAGTCTGGTAAGGCACTGGATTGTGTTGCCCAGATGAGTTTGGATGCCCCATCCCTTGAATTGTTTAAGGCCAGATTGGATGGAATGCTGGCCAGTCTTGTCTAGTGGAAGGAATCCCTGGCCATGGCAGTGGGGTGTTTGCATCATGAGAGTTAGTNACCCAGCTGGAGCATCCAGAGCTGGGGCCCAGCACAGGAGGGACAGGGACCTGCTGGAGTGAGCCCAGAGGGGAGACACAAAGATGGTCACAGGGATGGAGCACCTCTGCTGTGAGGAAAGGCTGGGAGAGTTTGGATTGTTCAGATGGAGAGCAAAAGGCTTCAGAGCTACCAAATGGTGACCTTCCAGTACCTGAGAGGAGCCTATAAGAAAGATGGAGAGCAGCAATTTACAAGAGCATAGAGTGACAGATCAAGGGGTTATCATTTCAGACTGATAAAGAGTAGGTTTAGACTAGAATTTAGGAAAAATTCTTTAGTCTGGTAAGGCACTGGATTGTGTTGCCCAGATGAGTTTGGATGCCCCATCCCTTGAATTGTTTAAGGCCAGATTGGATGGAATGCTGGCCAGTCTTGTCTAGTGGAAGGAATCCCTGGCCATGGCAGTGGGGTGTTTGCATCATGAGAGTTAGTTACTGTCCCCTTGGGTTTTTTCCTATTTTTTTTTCCTTGATTTTTTTTTTTTTTTTTTACCCTCAGTGCCTTCCCACTTATTCCTATGGTTGCAGTTCTTCAAAATGTGAATACTTTTAATATCCTGCCTTGGCTCTTTGTTCCTAGTCAGTAAGAAATAAGCACTTGTCAGTAAAATTTGTCTTTATTTAAAACAAGTAAGATGAGTTACCTTCCTTAAGAGCCTGTTTCTCTTCATTGACCATATAGAGACTCCCATTGAGCTCAGCTACAAGCTCAGCTATAGGCATTTGCTTGAGTCAGGTGAAATTTTGAGTGTTGTCTGATGTGAAATACATAATCACCTCAACATTTAGCTTAGTTGGACCCATTAAGGAGGAAACATTATTTTCTTGTCCCAAAATGGCCACATTACAGTGACTTATAAAATGTGCATTTTACTTGGCAGAGTTGAATGTTGTGCTGTTATCTAGTTCCCAATTGTACTTTCAGGATTGCTTCTTCAAATTACAAATTTCTCTAAATCGCCAGGTTTCTTTTCTTATACTTATTAAACAAAAACCTTTTGCCTTTATTAATATCCCTGAAGGTATTAAAATATCCTGGAACTTTGATACAGGTTATGAGTTAATGAATAAACTGTACTTTTTTAAAATATGCTAGTAAGACTGTGTGGAATGGATATAGACAAAGTAGACAGTACTGTAAAGTTATATAACAGTGACTATATGTAATAAATAGTTGTATAGAATCATCTTCAGTTTTTAAAGAGTATATATCTGTCTTTTTCTGGTCCTGTCTTGGGGTCCTGTTGATGGTCACCGATGTTGCACAAAACCAGTTTGTTTTCACAGTAACAAAGTTTTTGACTAGTAGAGGCTTTGGCTGGAAAAGAAAAAAAAAAGGCATTGGTCATGTTGCTATGGTCTTTTGCACTATTATTTCTGTATTCCATAGTGGTCTTGCTTTGTGACTCAAACAGGAAATTTGGCTGCAATGACACTAGAAATTTAGACCCATTTCCAATTTATTTTACTTCTTATCTATCTAGAAACTGCATGAATGATTCTTAATTCATGGAAAAGATATTTATTCTAGCTATCTGTGAGAGAAATAGAATGAATAATTTAATCAGAAATAATAATTAAAAAAATAATAGCAGGAGACAGAAAGAAGCAAGCTTGGAAATTCATCAGTTCATCAGTCTGGCACATAGGTGGTATACATATAAGCAAAGTTTTGCTCAGAGAAGTAAGCCTAAACATGGGGAAAGTGAAGTCAGTAAGAAGGGGTTGAAGATTAAGAAAAATTGAAGAGTTCACCATTTAATTTTAATTGATTTCATGATAGATTGGAATTAAAATCCAAGCTTCCGTGTATGTTGATGAGAAGGTGATTACATGTAAACATTCTTGAGATATTGTCAATGCTATGGTTAATTATGTCTGAGAAGGATTGAGTACTAAAGACTGTCTTCTTTAAGTACAATGATCATAACTTAATTTCTATTTCAAAAGAGCTTTCTATCTAATTCTAAGAATTAAGTGCGAATCAAAATTGTTTTATACTTATTAATCTAAGTAAGGATTAATGTAAATTGGTGTTTCTGGGTCATTCTTTCGAAGGCAAGTGGGTTATTTTTTAAGGAGTTAGCATTTTAACCATCCAGAATTAGTTTATACATTCCTTTAATTGAGGGGGCTGTGATCAAGAAGAGGTGGAATGCCTCAGTCTTTCAAAGCTAAAAGCTTACTTTGGTTCACTCAGCTTTGGATGCACACATGGATGATGACTCTGTTGTCCAGGCTATCACTCTGGGGTGTGGGTAATTGTGCTGCCAGTGGCCAGAAGACCATCTGTTCACCAGTGGAATATAATTCCTGTTAACAAATTCTTGTCTCTGTTCCCTAAGTGTCCTATGAGTCTGGAGAACTTGGAAATCATGTAACTTAGAAGTACATTTAGTTTTTCTTTTTTCTATGTGTTTCCAGGTTGCTATTCTGATCACTTTCTGTAATTTTCCTTGTTCTTTGTCACTTAATTTAGCAGTTCCTATACTTCTTTGAGGTATTACGGTACTTTGTTTATCTCCAATCTTACTTAAGTTGTAAGTCTCAATGACAGCTGCTCATTGTTGTGTTAGATTCTGGGTTTTCTTTGGTTACTTACACTAACTGCCTGCTTGACCTGCAAGAAACCAGGTGGCAAAATCAGCTTTTGCTTGGGAGTGCATTATCTATGATTGTGTCTCAGTTACAGTTGTTCACTGTGGTAGAAACTGTTGCCTAACTTCCTTCAGTTTTCATATTCAAATACAATTTTTTTCTTGGTTTTGTTACTCTTTCTTTTGACAGTGCTGTGCATTTCATGTGCTATATTGGCTATATTAGGATACAGTCAAACACACAAAAGTATAAAAGTAGACTACAAATGAAGAAATGATAATGAATAGCCAAAATCAAAACTTCCCTTTTTGGTTCTTTGTTTGCCATTTGGTTGGAATGTATTTCAAGGTCTTGGGTTCAGCAAGCTAAACTGTTAAGATTTCTAAAACAGAATTTAGGTTATATTCTGCATTATTTTAAAGACATTTTTCTATTTTACATTGCCCAGTTGAAGTAAGAAGTTACTTTAACAAAATTGTTAGTGTCAGTGTCAAACAACCCCTTATATTCTCTGGGAGTTTGAATGGAGGGAAGTTTTCTAATCCAAACAAAGATGACATTAATGGAAGTTTTGACTTCACTGAGAAAGAGTTTAACCTTTTAAGTAATCTGATTGAAACCAAAGCTCCCTGATGTTTATCTTAATTACTTAATACGTGTTAAATGACACGTTGTCTGGCATATGTCAGCTAATACATCAAGTTGGGATTCTTTAAAAATCGACAGCTCATGTAATGTCATAGGACAAACATTTTCTTTCAGTTCCCTGACTTTCATTGTCCTGTCTCATGATATCATGGTTTCCAAGTGTTATTTGAGACTGCATGCAATTTTATCTTTAATGTTAAGCTGGAAGAAAAGAACTTAATTACTTGATAAATCATAACGAGCCAAAATAAAAACTAATTACAAATCTTTTTCTCTTTACAAAATATCAGAAAATTCATCTTCTAGAGATATAGGGGTTTAGATAAAGAAGCCCATATCTAGTTATATCCACCCTTCACTGGCCAACACTTTTACTATATTATACATTTATCATTTACCGCAGCCTTTCCTATTGTTTCATTTAATACCCTAACAGGATGAATACTTAATACGTAGGTTTTCCAGGAAAATGTGATTTTCTGCTTAAAGAAATTTATCGTATTTTCCTTACATAAATACAAATAAGTATCAAGTCTTTCCTAGAACATCATTTTGGTGTTTGAAACAATTTTTTAGGAAGCTCAGTATACTGAGCTCCTTTTAACATTTTGTTCAGTTTGATGTTGAAAAGGTTTGTGTTTATAATGTCTGTGTGTGATTGCATGACAAAAATTAGATAGGATTCATTAGGGTCTTGTTTTTCTTTTTCCAGTGGGCAGTGCGGTATGTTTCTCATACCTGAAGGATTTTTAGAGGAAAATAAGAATACTGTAATAGTAGACTGGGCTGCTAATAAGTGATATTGTAAGTACTGACACAGTTTTTGGGATGATGATATGTGTGCATACTGTGTTCACTGAGTGTGTCTTGAGCAGTGCACAGCTCATTCTGTAATCGGATTATTAGTTCAGTCGTATTAGAGTACTTTGTACTCTGAGGGTATTCCCTTCATCTCATTCCTTTGGCATGCATAAAAATGGCAAATAGCAGAAACAGACATTAGGCTCAATAAATAGTTCCTTGCTCTCCACCCCCATTTCTGCAGCTATAGAATTAAAAAGATTTTGCTTGAGTATACAGGAGGAAGAAACCAAAGCCAAACACAGACACTTAAAATTCATAGTTTCCTGTCCTGCCCTCATAATTGTTGAGAGTCACTTTACCAAATAACCATTTAGACACATAGGAAGGTTACATTCATGGAATCATAGAATCACTAAGGTTGGAAAAGACCTCCAAGGTTATCAAGTCCAGCCTTTGATCAAATCCCACCATGCCCACTAAACCATGTCAGGAAGTGCCACGTGTACTCATTTTATGAATGCCTCCAGGAATGGTTACTCCCCCACTTCACTGAGGAGCCAAGTCCAATGCTTAACCACTCCTTCAGTGAAGAAACCTTTTCTTATACCCAATCTGAGCCTCCTTCAGCACAGCTTGAGGCCATCTCCTCTTGTCCTGTCCCTTGTTGCCTGGGAGAAGAGACTGGCCCCCACCTCAAAGGTTGCGCTCTCCTTTGAGGTATTTGTAGAGAGCATTAAGGCCTCCCCTGAGCCTTCTTTTCTCCAGGCTAAACACTCCCAGCTCTCTGAGCCACTCTTCATAGCATTTATATTACAGCCCCTTCATCAGCTCCATTTTCGTTTTCTGGACATGCTGCAGCTCTCACAGTGAGGGCTCAGAACTGGATACAGATTTTGAGGTGCAGCCTTGCCAGTGCCAAGCACAAGCTGATCCCTGCCCTGGTCTTCCTGACTACAATATTTCTGATTTAAGTCAGGATATATATATTTAATGCATAATATTGCTAGACTACTTCCTATGTGTATTAAAATGTTTCAACCTTTCTGCCAAGCAGTCATTATGGCTGCGATGTTTTTGGAAAAATAAATGTGCCCAGGAATATTGTCATGGAGGCCAGCTGACATGAAATGCTATGTTCATACTTTTAGCTTGTCTTGCCCTCCAAAACACTGTAGTTGCATGCAGACAACCCACTGGAAGGAATTCCTTTTGTGTGTTCCAGACTTGTTGCTTTTGTATATTCAGATCTACTGTTATTTGGGAGATTAGCAGATGATGTGGACCAAATCTCTATCAGGAGCCATTCAGAAAATTAGGTTCCAATGCCTGGGAATGTTTCTAGATTTGAAGACAAGTATGTAGTCATTACATCTAGCACTCAGTAGCTTCAGACTATAAAATTCTATGTGATCTAGTTAGTATCTGTGTAATATCTGTGGGCACTTTGTGAATGCTGTTGCTGTCTCTATTGAATTCTCCGATAATTTGAGAATCTAAGGAAAAAAAAATTCACCTCTTCCATTTACTACCTTCAACATGAATTGAACTGACTACTTTTATTTGCACATTTAGAAAAAAAAATACAGCACTGGAATTTTTTGTATGTTTTTTACATTTCAATGGGTGTGAATGAATTTACCTATCCATGATGCTCTCAGATATATTAACAAATGTATTGTGAAATGTTTTTATTTCATCACCATCTCAGTAGTTAAGCCCATATCACAATCTCTGTTAAATCTTGGCTGAGAAACAAAGTTTAACCTCTCAGTTTTGGCAGTATTTATTTTAGAAGATGTGTATATTTAACTAAGTGAATATCAAGCAGACTTCTAACTAGTAACAGACAGGACTTAGTGAAGGATAGATATCTGTCAGCTTACAGGGAATATTCCTGTAAAATAATTTAATCCTTGCACAGTCTTATTTGGCAGATCTGTAATTAAAATTAACTACATCTTTTTAAATAGTAACTTTTCCAGTTCATGACTTGTAGTATTCCATCATGGCATCAAAAACCACTTCAGAAACATGGAAATGTACCATATAAATAAAGCTTATGTATCTTTTTGACATGAAGAGATACTGGCAGACCAGAATGTAAATTATAATGACTTATAATGATGAGGGTCTAGTGAGCACAAACTACAAAGGTTAAGAAAAGCAAAACTTCTGGTGAGCAGCTCATAGAATGATCTACTATAGTGAACAATTTTGAGTTCTCAAATATCTTAATGAAAGGGATGAAACAAAATAAAACCACTGGATTCCAAATTAGCAGACTTCAGCTCTGAAAATCAATATATATTATTTCACAGGAGGGGAGCCTAGGAGAAAAACTAATATCATCTTGAATACACATAGTATTATAGTAATGACACACTCCTCCAACTCCTCCAATGCAGGGAATATACAGTGTATAAATCAATGGCCCAGATAAACTCTTCTTGTAAGTTCTTGTTTGATGTCAAATATAAGAATTATACAGTAGAGGTCAGAAAGCAGAAGCTTGGTCAAATTGCAAATGTTGAGTAGAAGAGACTTGCAAAAAACTCAAACCAATCCGAAATACTTGCAGCAATCAAAATAAAATAAACTACTGATTAATTAGACAGAAGTTAGTGGCAGTGGGTAGACAGTCACTGTGTGTGTACTGATATATAAAATGAACCAGGGACCCCCAAAGATAAAGAACCCCAAGCCCCAAGAATGTGGTGCTACACATTCCATATTCATATTGTTAAATTCTCTTTTCTCTAAAACACTTACCTCGTCCCATATCAGTCTGTAAGGAGAAGTAAATGTTCATACTTCTTCCCAAACACTCCTGTGCACGTGGAAGAGTGCTGTTTTGAGCAGGCTGAAAGTGGATCAGGAGTGTGCTGATTGTCAAATAGTATGACAGATGAATGCTTTAGCCTGAGCTTGTGCCATGACTTTATTTTGTTTACCATAGTAAATATTGCCAGCGAGTCCTGTTCGCATTTTAGTGTCAAGTGTATTTGTTTTCCTTAGGGACATCCTTATGTGCTTTGTCCCTCACAGACCATTTTAAAGCAGTACATTTATCTTTCTGGGTTTAGTCCCTGTTTAAATCCTTTGAATAAGAATAAATCTTTCTCCACTTAACAGCATTGAATCTTTTTTTTCTTATAAAACAAGCTTTCCCAAGCACAAGGCATGACATGAGAAGTGACTAAAGTGGGAAAATTTTGAAAATGTAAAATGTCTCTCTGGTACAATAAGAGCAGTAAGAGAAACAACAACAAAATTTTTGTCCTCTAGCAAGTGAAAAGGCCAAAGATGCAAATTATCTTTCATTAAAGAAGTCAATTTCTATGGACTGCTGAATGTTGTTAATACTAAGCTGAAGAGCTAATGGTACTGTTAAATTCTGAAGCAGAGAAATAAAACAACATAATCAACTACTTGACAATAAACATCACAAAGGGCAACAAGGAGATGAGTAACTTACTGGCATTGTCATAAACAAATTATGTCATCCCAATTTGATTTCTTTCTCTAAGAGGATTGCAGACCTTTGAGATAGAGACCAGTAACTATGAAATATCTTGATTTAATAAAGCCTGTAGGGAATAGGTTGTGTCCTTTTATGCTGTATTGCATGCCATTTTCATAGATGATGCGGGATATATGATCAGGATTAATTTATTTTAAAGTAAAACCAAAACTAGTAGGAAAATCTAACTGTTGATAACCTGGTAGTTATCAATAGTTCAGTATCAAAAGTGTGGAGAACAACTGGAGTTCTACATGTATCTGCCCTGTATCCAGTACTATTCAGGATTTTTATTAACATCCTTAAACATTGACTTGAAATTAAAAAAATGAAAGAATATTGGTGTGGCAGAGCTGCAATAGTAGATAATACAAAATAGTATTTAAATTTAAAAATTGAAATTATGCTGTGAAAAAAAATAAGGCAAAACATAAGAAGAAAGGATGGAGACTTACAAATTTAGGTAGAGAAAAATAGCCACGCAATAATAAGATTAGAAAAAACTAAATACCAATTCAAAAAATAAAAGGAGCTATAGACTAGAGGAGTTTACAAGATGAGAGCGTGTTAAGCCTGTTGAATACAGTTTTTTGTTTATCCCTTCAAGTACCTGGATATGAAATTAATTTGTCCATTGAAACCATACTTTGTTTGCAAAAGGAAGACTTTGTGTTTTGCCATATGTTTCAGTTATTCTTTGTAGATAAGCATATTTTATCAGAGTTAGACATATGTCTACTTCCTGGTTTACTAGGAAAAAAACTGCCATTTGTGAGAAGGATAAATATTATGTCAGATATAAGAACGAGTATATTTCTTGAGATGGGTGTTTTTCTTTCTACTCTTCAGCAATGCTAATGATTAATTTGAAGTACTTAATTCATTTTTTGGAGTGTTTTACTTAAAGAACAGGTAGAATAATTTCAGAGAAACTATGGGAAAGCAACAAGCTTTGCCAGAAATTCAGAGATATCTATGAAAAGGGAAAAACTTGAAATTTTTAATCTTGAGAAGATAAGATTGGATGATGAGAGTGAAGATATATGCTAACAATTTTCACATATTTTAAAACTGTTGCATAAAGGAGCAGGTTGATCTGTTCCCTACCTGTGATGATAGAATAATAGTTCCAATTCACAAGCTATTTCTTTCATAAACTGTCCAGATTTTGCTGCATTACTCAGTTAAACCTGCAGGATTTACCATAATGGAGAGTCCTGTGATCCCCATCTTCCTTGCTCTATAGCATCTAGATAATTTCTCTTTAGCACCTATGCCACAGTGTTTTTACTTGAATTTATCTTCCTTTCATCCATGATAGTGACCTTTGTCTCACAGCTTTCTGTTACAGTGAGCTTCAGGGCAAAACAATCTTCTATCATGATCTGTTGAAAGCTTTCATTAAGTTGCATTTCAAATAAACAGAATTCATTAGTTCTTGTGTATTGAGGCAGCCTTTCTTTCTCTCTCTTCAGAAAGTATATTTGTGTCTGTTGGTGCACTCCAAATTAATGAGCTCCCGTTTCACTGCTCTTTGTGTGTAAAATTCTTGTTTCCCAAGAATGTTTCTTCAGCCTAGTATTCAGATGATTTCCTCCAAATGTAGCTAATTGATGGTTGCTTTTTTTTTCCCATGGAAAGACTCCATGTTTTCTTCATGAGCTGGTTTGAACCTTAAGGCCTCTGCAGTGGCAACTGCACATGTCTGTGGTCTCTCCAGTATCCAGCCCAGGCTTAGGGACACTCCAGTATCTGATTCCCCAGAACAAAACTTCAGAAAAATTCCTGTCAACCGTATGAAATGTCTTGACTTGAAACAGAAAATTAGAGAAATTTAAAGTAAAGTGCAGTAAGAAGTGCTGTTGTCCACAGAAGTGCAGTGAGTTCCACTTGTAATATTCTGAACATTTTTGGTAACCTTAGATTATAAAATACCACAAATATCATGTGCCTTTATTTTTAATATTTTCTATCATCTCTTTGAATTTCAGCACTATAGTTTTGGTTCATTTCAAGTTTTAATTTTCTCTATATTTACTCAATATTCAGTTGTTTCAATCAAAATTCTGTCTGGGGTATGTTTGATGTTTTTTGTTCAATAATGACTGTATTGACATGCAAAATTTACAAACTACTAAACACAGATTGAAGCAAAAAAGTTAACTTTGCTTCTACTAAACTTGTTAATTGCAAGGTTTGCTATTTAAGCAGACAAGGATTATGTAAGGAAACAAATATACACAAAAGTAAATACGTGCAAGGATCGCTTATTAAAATAGAGCCCCAATATCAGGAATTTTCTGTAGGCACTAGGAGTACCACCAGTGTGCAAGTACCACCATCATTCTTTGAAATCCATGCCTAAGTGACACTCAAACACACGGTTACACAAAATCAATCTGAGCCTCACAGACCTCACACAATACATTGGGGAAATCTGGCAAAGCAGAATTACAGCCCAGTGCTACCAGTGTTTGAATGAGAGCTCCCTACAATTTTTGTCCTTGCAGAAAGCTGAGGGATGAGACAGGCTATTAGTTTGTTTTCACATTCAGAGAGAAGTACTCTTTTATAACTGCAGCTTAAGAAAGTTGGCAGTCTCTTAGAGGAGCAAGAGGAAGGCACCTACGCAAATTACTCTTGAGCAAAAGAAAGGGAGGCAGTTCAATAAAAGACCAAACTGGCTGAATCGTGAATTATTCAATGAAATGAAGAAACTGACAAGTGATCTGAGAGAGAGAGTCACATAAAAGATGGAAAAGAGGACAAAGGATAAACAGAAATTTAATAGCATATGCAATTAGAGGTCACATCCAACACAACAAGGCGCTGAATGATAGATGGCTAGTTTTTATTTTCTCTGATTCATTATCTGAGAAGACAATTATTAACCAGATCATTCTATTAATATAGATCCTCCTTTTAAAACATGGCACTTTTTTTCTTGAAAATTGGATTAGAAATAATAAAATAATTAATTCTTAGCCAGTACATTTCAAAGAAAGTAAAAATATGAGTCTAAATCCTGGGAGGGAAAATTATGTGGGGTTTTTGGGTATTTTTTGGTTAGTATGTGCTGATGTATTTCACAAATATTTTTCTTGTAGTAAACATTAATCATTATTAAACAAGTGTTCTGCATGGAGACTTCTAAATTATTCTAAACTTTTTACTGCAGACCAGTATAGTGAATAATCACTTTAGACAATCCATAGGAAATGAGAAAACCATGAGGAGAATTTATATGAAGAAATACAATTTCTATCAAAATATCTCAAAGAAGTTAGAAAAAAGATATGCTATTTTTAAAAATATTTGCTTTTTTAAAAAGCAAGTAGAGAAGAGAGGAGAGAGACCAGTGAAAAATCTGTATCTTTGTATGTTTTTTAAATATCTGTAATGAAGTACTTTCTAGTACTTTGAGAGGTACTGCAGTCTATTAACAGGAAAATGAATAACCAGGATGTTTATTTCTAAGACATATTTTAAATAGATGACTCGAGAAAATTAATTCCTATATTTAGTCCTGAAACAGTAAGTAAGAGCAGTTCTATATCATTTAAAGTGTGCATTTTCCATTACATTTGCAAAAGCAGACTTAACAAATTGACACACACATGTAAATTCTTTTCTATGCCTATGTATCAGGTGCACGTAAATGTAATCTACATATTCGGTGCAATACTTTAAGATAAACAGTTTCAATTTTAATTGTCTGCATCAGGTGTCGAAAAAATGTAGAAGATGAGAGATTTTTTTTAAGAACAGTGGGGAAAATTGTCTTCAACATTCCTTGGAAACATAGAACCTCTATTATTAGATGTCTTTGAGAGCAGCTTCGAGAAATATTTTTTTATAAGTTACTTTAGTACACTGGATTCTACCTTAGAACTGAAGATTGATTTAAAATAACCCCAGAATACCAGCTGGGCTCTGTGCCTAATTGAAAAATTGTAAAATTGAAAACTTTATTTCATTACACAGATTCTTGCCTTTAGAAGCAAAATAAAAACTGACCATTCTCAAAAAGCTTGGTAGATGCTAATTTCCTCCCACAAGGTGACTTACCCTTTGCTTTAGACCATCCATTTGGAAAGTATGTCATGCCTCTTGTATGTGTAGGTCAGAGGAGAAGGCAGACAATTTCATACATCAATAATTTCAATACCTTCACTTAATCATCCTCTGCTAATGAAGTAGTATGTGTATGTCAACTGCTGTGCATCGAATTATAAAGGGTACTGAGAACAGAATTTATTACAGTCTTTCAAAACTACAGTGAGGCTATAAACATAAGGCTGTGGTTTGTAACAAAGGAGCAAACCTATCACAAAACCACCTTTTTGTCTTTGCCTCCAATTAATGATCTGTGCATATCAGCAAAGTAATAATAACAGATTTTTGCTAAGAAGCCAATATTTTAATTCTTCTCAACTAAAGCACCTTTTGCTGCAGATTAGCTTTTTACAAGGGACATCATTTAGCTTTTTAAGAAAGCTTCTGATCTCACAGTAATAAAAGATGATATAGAGCTGGAAGAAACAATATAATCTACTATAAACAATGTAATCTACTATAAACAGAACTGAAGTGTGGAATTTGACATGCCAAAATGTATTTGAAAATGAGGGTGTTTCCCTACATAATTACAGTTTGTTTTCCTCTTCCATTTTGACCTACACAGGATGAAAATATCTTCTTGTGTCTATGTAACAGGCTTACTGAAATGGAGGTCAGGCTATTAGACATCAGCTTTACTATCCTGATGGGAATAGCTATAAAAAGAGTTTTAAGAAACAAGAGTTGTTCTCAAGACAAGAATCATAACTAAAAAAAAAAAGAAAATCTTATTTTATAACAATAAAATGTAATTCTAGAAACCTGAAGGTTGTGCATAATGATAAAACACTGCTTCAAACTTCTGCCATCTGTTGAGCTCCTAAATCCTGTTCAGGTCATGTGAGTTGTTCTTATACACTGCCATTTACTGTGTCTGAGCACCTGGGAATTATTCTTCCAGATCTTCATGCCAATTTGTGGAGTTCTGTCAGCTGGATTCTAAACTAGGGCATCGGCTCCTGTGGCTGATCCACATCCCAACAAGGAGTGTGGCCATCTGCACTTCATCACCCTGTGTCAGTGCTTCCCTTCTGCACCAGACGTTCCCCCAGCACACAGCTGTGCACACCCAGACATGTTTAGGAGTGCTTGCTCTGCAGAGCCAGATTCTTCTAAAAAGAGAACAGTGAGGGAGCACTGTGGTCAGAAATTGCAATGAGGGAGATCTGGGTTGAAATAAGGAAGAAGTATTTAAGAGACAGTGATTAAACTCTGGATTGGTTTAGCTAAAGGGGCCATTGAAATCTCCATCTTTGAAATCCTCAAAGGCACCACTCCCCACTGGATTATGAGAAATACAAATTTGTCCTCTATCATTCTTTTCCTAAGGTCAGAAGTTTGATTTCAGACTTTATTTATCAAAGCAGTACCTCAAATGGATTCATAAATTAAGCAGAGCATGTTTTCCTTGGAAGTGTAGCAACAAATTGATTTGAAGAAATTGTTTTTTCTGATTTTGCTTTTTTTTTTTTCTCTGCACTAAGTTTTCTTTAATTTTGTGATGGTAGTTTGTTACTCTTTGCTAGGAATACCTCCGTGAGAAACAGCATGAACAGACAAAGTTAGCATTATTTTTCTATTTGTTTCTAACTGAAGATCATTCATAAATAATCTTACAAGGGTTTGTATTTTCAATCATTTTGCCCAGATTTTTTTAAGTCTTTATGGAGGTTTATTCAAGCATGTGGTTCTATTGAAAAGGCCATTTGTTGTTAGGCAGAAAGAACAAGACATGTACATTCAATAAAAATTCTTATTTTAGGTTAAAGAACACAAAAATAAATAAAATAAATAAAAACCAGCTGCTGTCCTTGCAGATAGGCAGTCTTACTGGGGTATTAAAGCTCAAGTACCAAGAAAACAAACATAAGTTCTGCTTGTCAGAGTTCTATGAGTGTACATTATACTGTTCATTTGCATAGGTTTTATTTTTAATTTTACCTTCCATGGATTTGTCTTTTCTGATTAGTGTGCTGTGTACTGGGTCTCACAGATGACCTGAGGAAATTATGTGACATTTCTGTTCTTTCAGTCTCCTGAATTTCTCCCTTCAGGTGGGACCAAGTTCTATGTGTTGATTCCTTCTTTTCAGTCTGTGGTTTGTAAGAAATTGTCACAAACATTTCCATTCCTAGGTTTCTACTGCATGGCTGTCTTTTTTCTCTTCACAGAATTTAGTTCTTTGTGTTAATATACAGATTAAAAAGCTCAAAATCAAAGTAGGGGTACCCCACTGCTAAAATAGTCTTCTGGTTTTGAAAGATTATAATGGAACAAAGTTAAAGTTAAATATATGAATTATTCCTTGTAACTATTGTAACTATTCTAAGTATTTGTTTCTTTTTCACAAACAACCACACGCAGAACTGGATTGCATCCTCGAAAGAAAAGTTATTTTCTCTTGCACTGCTGCCCATGACTCAGTGCAAAGGAAAAAAAAAAACAAACCTGAAACATAGCAGAGAAAAGGAGAGCTAAGTAAAGTCTAATTATTAGTAATTATGTCAGTATTAAACTGATAGCCTAGAATGCTTTTAATGTACTAATGGTCTTTGTGTGATTTCTAACAACTAAAAGATATTATTCTGATTAAAAGGTGAATCAGTGCCCCCAGATAATTCTGAGTAGCAATTAAATTATCTTGGTAGAAAATAATTAAGTGGAAAATTGCACAGTCTTGATGGGAGGGAGCTATTTCAAAATTTTCTGTTTAGGATCCATCTCTTTTTTCCTCTGGTTTCTGAAAGATCAGGTAGTTAATAATGGCAATGTTGTCTTCCTTCAGGTTACTCCCATGGAGTAGGCTTAAGAATGTTCATGTGTTTGAGGAAAAGATGTATCATACCTCCTGTTCTTGTAATTTCTTGATTTAAATTGTGCTAAATAAATACTATTAAAAAAACATTCATGCTGAGTCATATGGAAGGTCCATCACTATCTCTTCTCCAGCTGTGGCCAGTAAGACTTACTTGAGGCAAAATGTGGCAAAACTTAGTAGCTTTCTGGGTAATCTAAAGAATACTAAATAAGTAGTGAAATACATCTCATCTAAAACAGTGATTATTCAAATATTAAGACAGCATGTAGTGAGTTGACCATGTTTGAATGCCTGGTGTCCACCAAAGTTTCTCTGTCATTGCCCTCTTCAGCTGAAGATGAAAAGCTCTTGGGTCAAGATAAGGATGGGGAGAGATCACTCGGTGGTTATTGTCATGTGCAAAACAGACTCATCTTGGGGAAAACTAGTTTATTACCAATCAAATGAGAGAAGAATAAAGGGAAATAAAAGTGAAACACTTTTTCTAAACCCCTCCCATCTATCCAGGTTCCACTTCACTCCTAATTTCTCTACTTCTTCCCCCTCAGCTGAGCAGGGGCATGGTGAATGGGAGTTATGGTCAAATCCATCACACTTTGTCTCTGCCACTCCTTCCTCCTCACTGGAAGAACTCCTCACACTCTTCCCCTGCTCCAATGTGGGGTCTCTCCCAAGGGAGACAGTCCTCCACAAAATCCTCCAACATGAATCCTCCACATGAGCTGCAGTTCTCCATGAACTATTCCAGCTGACTCCCTTCCACAGGGTACAGTCCCTAAGGAAGTCTACTTCAACATAAGTCCCCCACAGGCCACAGGTCCTGCCAGGAGTCTGCTCCAGCACAGGCTTCCCATGGGGTCACAGCCTCCTTTGATGGCATCCCCCTGCTTCACTGTGGGCTCCTCCAGGGGCTGCAGGTGGATCTCTGCTCCCCCATGGACCTCCAGGGGCTGCAGGTGGATCTCTGCTCCCCCATGGACCTCCCTGGGCTGCAGGG
>VZTB01005694.1:11781-37021 GCA_013397245.1 Thryothorus ludovicianus | reverse complement strand
GGGGCACAGCTGCCTCACCATGGGCTGCACCAGGGGCTGCAGGGGAATCTCTGCTCTGGCACCTGGAGCACCTCCTGCCCCTCCTCCTTCACTGACCTTGTGTCTGCAGGGCTGCTCCTCTCACACACTCTCAATCCTCTCTTCAGGCTGTGATTGGCAGTAATTTTTCCACCTTCTTATGTTATCCTAGAGATGCTGCCACTGTCACTGATGGATTTGGCCTTGGCTAGCAGTGGGTCCATCTTGGATCTGTCTGGCATTGTCACTGTTGGACATGAGGAAAGGTCCTGGTAACTGCTCACAGAATCCACCACTGCAGCCCCCACTACCAAACCCTCGCTATGCAAACCCATCCAGCAGTATGATTCATAATGATCATATAACATGATTTTGGATAGCAATATGTTTTTGGAAGGGAGTATTAATTTCTATTTCATAATGGTTTTAGTATACTTACTGGAAAAAATTCTTAAGTTAGAGGTTTCTTCTAATATACATACAACTCATAATTGAGTAGCCAGCCATTTTGCGATGTTTATGAATAAACATCACTCAGGGGCACTGCCATCAGTGGCCATCAATAGAATGGCATGCCATGTTTGTTAGGCCGAGTTTGTATTTGAATGGAGTGAAAAGGAATATCATCATCATTGCATAGTTCTGCCTCCTAGATTTTACATACTTTATTGTTTTAACATGTATATTCTCATCTACTACAATTTCTGATTGATTTAGGCAGCAGGCAACTCAATGAAGTTCTAATATTTTTGCATTTGAAAAGGATAAAGTATAAGAATACAAGGCAGTACATGGAATACATTTTTACAGCTAATGCTCATAAGGTAATCATGTAAGTTAGAAACACGATCTTGTTTTTAACTAGTGTCTTTTAAAAAGCTCTATCTGCCCTACAAAAATGGATGAGACCATTTCCTAGAATATATTAAGACATTAATCAGTTTGAGATAAAAATAACTAGAACACAAGTCCTTTGAAAGCTTGTTTTTGTAACCACATCTTTTTCTATTTGTCTTTTCAAACAATGTGAGATTCTATGGGACATACTGTGTTAATTAGAGGTAGAATTTTGTGGAAATGCACCCTGGTTTAGAAATGAAAATAGGTTTTCTGTAATGGTACAAATATCCAGTAGGAAATTACTTCTTGTATGATAGTGTAACTTCACATACAGATCAGAGAAACTCTGAAAATTTAAACTCTGAAAAGTTTGGCTGATTTCTCATTGAACTGCTAATAGAGAGAGACCATGTTTTTGGATAAATACTACTTTGTGTTTGTGCAATAATTGTTTATCAGTTAAATCTCAGGTTGTTAACTCAGTATTTCTACATATAGATCTCACATCAACCAAGCTGTTGTGATGCAAAAATTGTTTTGGTTATAATTTAAGCAAAATTTTCAGTCGGGATGAATGTTATGATTCTTTCATGAATTTTCTTACAAGAAGCAAACGTATTTCTAGAAAAATAAATAGAGTTCATGTTTTTTATCCTCTGCATGATTAAATTGGTCAGTGAGAGCTTTTGGCACAGAACTATCAGAAATAATAAATTTTAATATGAGTAGAGGGTGCAATCTACATTTCTTCCTCTATGTTCCAGTTTTGTTTTGATAATAACCATAATTAAACTATTTGCCAGCTGCAAGAGAATGAAGCACTCAGTGAAGACATCCATGAAAGCTATGAGTTTGTTACAAATACAGTATTAAAAGAAATAGGAACATTTCATTAATTTCTTTAGGAGATAGTCAAGTACTGAAGCATGGCTTAATAGTAGAAAGTTCACATTGTACACTGATCTCAGCCTGGAAAAAACAGTTATCTGTATTAACATATGAACTCAATTGAACATGCCAGCCTTGTACAGAAGAATTTACTGACATTTATAGGGCAATGGATACAAGCCTGAATTAGCATACATTTTGTTTAATATACACTCTGAACTAAAAAATGTATCAAAGTATTTTTTGTATATATTGGACATCATAGGTCAAGGATGATTCTTGAAGAGCGGCTCTCAGTGATGGCAGCAACATTCCTTACAGTTATGTAAATTCCAGAGACGGGCTTATCATTTAATTTTATTTCAAAACAACAATTAAAAAAAAATCATATATAAATAACTTCTGTAAAACTAAAACACTTGGTTAATTCATTAACTCATTTAGGCCTTATAAAATTTTTGGTTTTCTTCAGCTCTGTTAGAGATAGTTGGGTCTTTGAATTGTCCCTCACCTACTAGAAGTCCTATTTTCTCTTTTATACCAACACAGATCATAGGTTGCCCTGGCTGCAGGCTTGAGCAAGTGTGGTAGTAGATGAAATATTTTTCACTAGCTGATGGACAGCTTTTACACAATATGTGTGCTCACTGCTGGCAGAAGTCCTGTGTGCCACAGTCGCATGGCAGGCTCACCCAGAAAGCGTCAGGTCCTTCAGAACCAAGCAGTCTCCCTTCCTTTGCTCCTGTCAGCCTCAGTATTGCCACCGTCAGTCACACCCTGTGATCCTGAGGCTTGTCACAGCTACTGGGCTCCTGGAGTCGAGGTGGCACTGACTGAGATCTGGGAGCATCCACTGCCAGTTAATGCAAAGATCACCAGCTGCTCTGAGGGTAAAAGGGAGTTTCTGAAGCAAATGGCAATCTCTCACATCCCAAGAAAAAGAGTGCAAGAATAAAGTACCCCCAGTGGAGACTGCTGTAGAGGGCTGGACAAGGGTTACAGTGTCACACAGCCATGGCTGCTGCAGAAGTTGTGTTTTTCTGTGAGAGGTATGAAGGATATGTGGAGAAGACTCATAAACGTAATGACTGGAAATGTGGTGCATGTTAAGAGCAGAACTTGAAAATAAAGCAGCATTAGTGCATTATGGTGATGACCAGAACTCCAGGAACAAGGAAGGATGTCATGACATACATGCAGAATGTCCTGGGCTTGCTGGCCTTGGAGCACCTCTGGGTAAACAAGAACCATTAGGCCTTTCTCAGATAGCATTGGCTACAGCTGTGACAAAAGGATGATCATCACTGCGCTAAGGACATCCTGGTCCTCTGGACCAAGTCCTTGCTGGACTTCTCAGGTGAGCTTTCTATGTGTCGAGAAGGCCAGGGCTTTAGAGGCACACTGCTCATATGAGACGAATTGAGCAGTCATGACACCTGCCATGTCTTCTCTTATATAACAGATGTCCTGAAAGTACATTTTGTCTTTAGAGAAAGACACATCAGATGGTTTTGGTAGCTGCTTCTTCAGAGGAGGTCATTGTTGAGAAATCAGACAGCATCATAAAAAATATTGTCCCTCTGTAGTTCCATAGCTTCTTATTTTGTTTCTTAGAGTATTTTTACATTTGAAAACAGAGGGTTTGCCCTCTTTCCCTTTTGATTTCCTCTACTGCCTTTTTTTTTTTCTTGAATTGCTGGGAGGATGGAAATGGCAGGAGGGAACTGCCACAACCCTTCAACAGTGACTCTCCAAGAAAGGCTGGGAATTTTTGATAGATAAGAGCTGTGTGAGAGATAAAAACAGACTGCAGTCTTCTCTCTGTACTACTCTGAAGTAAATGCCCCTCACTACCTGACATGCTCCTTTACACATTTTTCCCATCTGTAAAGCCCTGTCTTTAAACCTTATTGATTCCTTTGACTGGTTTGTTAACTTTTATCTTCTTTCCTGCCTTTCTTCTGATCCTACGTGCTTCCGTTCTGCCTGTGTCAGAACTCAGAACTATGCAGAGTAACTTCAGGTTATTGCAGTTTTACTGATACAAATGTCATTACATTGAAAATAAAATTAGGACCTTGCACTCTTAATTTAGTAAATCTTGCTTTTCTTAAATGACCTGTTGGTGTTAAGGACTGTTTTTTAGAATTTAGTAGGTTATTTTAACAAATTCCAAGCCTACAAACTCTTCTCAATGAATCAGTCTCTAGAAATGAAATTATTATGCTTCTAGATCAGCCACAGAGGAATCTTTTCTGTTGATGACAGGGCAGCTTAAAATCCTGAACTAAATCAGATTTCTGAAGTTGATACACCAGTTACATGAGATGGGATGAGTCAAGTTGATAATACCTTCAGAGACTGGCCAAGATCTATTCCAGAGGTAGTTGTGGTTTTTTATACCCTACTGAAAGTCTGTTTCCATTTTTCATGCTCCAGTGATTGATATCCTTTTATTTTTCTGTCTGTTTTTTGTATGTTCTGTTTCTACCTGTTGTTTTTGCTCCAGCACTGTTCATTAGCCTAAACTGCCATTGCACTTTAGCCTAAACTGGTATTGCACAGTCTTTTGTATTTATAGACATGCATTACTTTTATAGGCACAAGTAAGTGCCTGTTCCATTTTCTACCCCAACCTTTAATTTGCCACACTAACCCAGCCAAGTTGTCAGTCACCTCTTAATAAATAGGCTTTAGAGCCTTTACATCATCTTGGTGACCTTTCTTTTCTTCTGTCCTAAGACTTTCTTGAATGTAGCTGACCTGTCTTCTGTGTGTCTGAGATTTTACTACTACCTTAAAATAATCTCCATATCCCAGTGCTCCTAGGATCAGAGTTTTGGCAGTATTCCACCAGAGGCTGAGTGTGCTTGTGTTGACTTGCCTGACTGGCTTAAATGTTGCTAGTAGTGTAGCCACAGGGACATAGTGTTCATTAAAAGCTGAAAAGGCTAACTCAAAATCATGGGGAAATATTTAAGAGCTATCTCACACTGCTCTGCCTGCTGCCACAGTTACCAGGGCAGCATTACGTCAGCTGGCTATGAACTGGATAGCGCAGGTATAGATGTCTAAAGTTATCATTTTTACAGTTCCCAGTGATAGTTCTTCACTATTATCTGTCATCTTCCACTACTAATCCATTAGAGATGTACTTTTTGTTCTCTTTTCCACATCATCCAGACTTTGGGTCTATAAAGCCTGTTTTCATTGCAGGCAAAACTGTACATGCTTACCTTAACAATATATACTTCTCTTACAGAAATTAAGATAGTGATGATGTGAACAGTGCTTCTTGCTTCACCTTCATTTTGAAAGTTTCCTCTCTAGGCAAATCTTAGCTTTCCCATTCCCTCTTCCTTGTTTTGATCTCCTTGTGTTTAGCAGAGTCAAGCAGATGCAGAAATAAGACAACTGGGTAGCCTGCTACATGACTGGTTAAATACCCTGTGTTCCTTTTCTTATTTTTAAGGTAATAGCATCTGTTCAAGCACCTATTCCCTGTCTATCAGGAACAATTTTATCCCTTTCAACAAAGAAAGTCACCGGTAGAATTTGTTCAGAGCTGGCTGAATGCTATGGGCATGTGATAAATTTTAGGGATACCATTAGTTGAATGTTTTCTGCCAGCTATACATTCTGTTCCTAGCATTTGTTTGATCTCAGAGTGAGCCTGTTCAGAAGTTTACAAAGGAAAAAAAGGGAATTGTCTTCCAGTACCAGCTGAGCTTCCTGTGCTATCTGACCATGGAGTCAATGGATAACACAGCACACATGATGGGAGCAATGCAAACAGAGGTGCAGTCTGACACTGAGCTTCTGAGCAGCAGCTGGTGCTTAGCACAGCCAAACCACACTCAAGGAGCACACTTGAAGTTTTATAATTTCTGTGTGGAACAATCACAAGGCACTTACCTAAAAACATTTTTCAAGAAACACAAATGTTTGACAAGACACTGTTCTTATGATTACTGATTGTTTCAAATAGTCTGCAAAATGTCCATTTGGTCACAACATGTGAGCAATGCTGACCTTGATTGGAGAGACTTCAATGTAGTAACAACTTTGCATCCACACCACTGAAATCTCCTTTCACTATGAAAAAGAGACATCTTGCTCTGTCTTCTTCTTTAAAAGAATCTTCACTGTACATACACACACATTTCATTTTATATTTAGTTCTCTGGCTTGAATACAGAGAAGATAAAAATGTGATTCAGTGAAAACATTTATAAGAATATGCAAAAACATTTTTAGTTAAGTAGAGATAGATGACTACTGAATAGTTATGTTAGTAAAATTCACAGCCTTATTGCATAATGTGAAACTCTTCTCAAGTCACAGGAAATAGCTCTCAAAACTACAAAAAAAAAAAGACTTCTTTTCCTCCTGTTTAATCAACTTTTTGATTCAAAGCCAACACCTTTCACTCTGTTGTAAAAAAATTTTTTTCTGCTGTTCTAAAATATAAAACAAGGACTACTGGTACATAAAAACTATTATGGATGCAGTTAATGTTAAAGGGGTATTAAGTTTCCCTCAGAAACAAAGATCATGGGCAATAAGCATTCAAAAGGAATCACAACAACCTGTAGAGTATGTAGCTGATGCTCCCAATTATTCTTTTTTTACTGCTGCATTCCTACACTCCAGAGTACACCTCTCACCTTAACAGCCATCACACTACAAACATTGCTTGCACTGAAGAGAATCACTGTTTTGCCTGAAGCAAGGAACATAAGTGTTGCAAAACTGACTCCTCCTCTAATGGGGTGAGCATGTACAAGTACACAGAGTTGTATTTCTCCCAGAGCTGCCAGGCTGAATATTTTGCAGTCAGAGCTCTGAAGCTTACAGGCTTTTTCTTTGTTTATCTTTCTTTTGGGTCTTTCCCCCTCTTTCTTTCTGGATTTTTTTCCTTTTTTAAATACATGAGAAACACTTTGAAATGCTGGATTTTCAAGTCCATTTTCGGGAAGCATTCATGAGCTGGCATGGGTCAACATACATTTCATTACCAGGTAAAAGTAAGTACTGCAGTTAAATCTGTTCCTGCTGTATGTTTACCTTCCTATAAAGGGTTTGATGTGGTATGAAGGACAGAGTAGACTGTAGTTCTGTTAGCAGAAATTAAAAACTTACAGAAATAGGTAAAATCAATTCAGCTTAATATGGTACAGTAAATATTATGTGGCTCACATTCTGAGAAAGAAAAAATGGATTTTTACTTGTAAGACAGTGATCTCTCTTTAAAAATACTGAAATAAGCTGTGGACACAGAAGGATGCCACTCCTTCTGTATGCTTTTTTTTTAAGTGACAATTGGACTGTGTTTATTATTTCTAAGCATTTTTAATCCACTTTGTAGTACTAACCACATTATATTTTATAAGATATCAATATATTATATTATATTGATTTATATCATTTATATTCACTAAATAGACCTTATTTTTGTTATTCATTAATGAAAATATCCTCCTGGAACTCCTATAACTGCCATCATGCCTTCTACTGTCTGATGTTCCCTGGCTATTATTTATTCTTCCTGTGTCACACTCTTCTGTGTCTGCACATACATTCACTAGTTATCAGGTTCTGTTTTGTGTTATTATCTAATGAATGTGTTGGTATTGGCATAGACTGGCAGTGAAAGGCTGTAGGGAAATGGGTCTCAGAGCGAATGGAGAGAAAGGCTGGTAAAGAAGCTGGCAAAAAACGATGTGCTTCGATCCAAAGAGCATCTTTTTAGACAATTTTCCCTGCGCTTTGTTGAAACGCTGTACCATCAACATCTGTAATATTTTCACTATTTCAACAGTCACCTGGGAATTCATTAGTACCCCGGGAATGGATACAGTTTCCCTTGCTATGAGTTCCCTCTAGAGAGCGCAGCAGCCTGCGAGACAATCGTGCGAATTCTGTGCCCGTGTTACCAGCGCAAGATTTCTGCTGCAGAAATGCTCTGCTGCAGCTATCAGTCTTTCCTTCTTTTGAGAGTTGGCTTGCTTTTGTCGAGCTGCACTAGGCACTCTCCCAAGGCAGGCAGATGGATTGCCCAGGCAGCGAGCAAGTTTAGCAACAAGTAATGCTTGAACGCCTGTGTAGGGAAAGCAGCCATTTACCACGTGCACGTTTTGCAGCTCCAAGCATCCACAGCCAGTCTGCAGTGTGAATGCTCATCAGCCTCCTGTGACAAAGTGCAGCCGAGTTAAAGTCCCGCACACGGACCCCGCTATGGCTTGAAGCACACACAGCGTGTGGGGAAACAAAATCTGGAGAAATGCAGTTAGCATAAAGCCAGCAAGGAGCAAGAAAACGGATAGGTAATCCTAGTCTTTTACTGTTGTTTTTGTTAAGATTGATCTGGGAATCTGCCAGAATAAATTTTGATGTCAAAGGTGTGATGCTTTGAAAGGGCAGGTTTTCTAGTGGACTGAGCTGACTAGGATAGTTCAGGCTCAGAATTTTCATTTTTATTTTTCAGGAGAGCTTTAAAGTTTCTCAGCTATTTGCATTGTATTATCATAAATTTTTGTTGCTCAGCAAAGTATACCTTTTTAATGTGTCAAGTGTTCATGGCTCCATCTGCAATTACCACCCACAGCAAGTAAAATCCAGCTATCAGAAACAGGGGACAAATGGGGCTTTTGAAAGATCTGGCCTTCATTTAGAGATTGTGGAAGTTTGACTTCCACACAATCTTTATGGCAGTGAAGCAAATGGAGTTCAGCCACTTCATGAAGCTGTATCATTATTAGAGTTGAAACCTTTATCCTCCCAGGTGGTTTTCTTCTCCGGACTCAGACACAGGTTAATTACAGACTCAATACTATAAATGCTTTTGTTCCTACTACCACTTCCATTTGTCTTGTTTGAAACTAGTATTCTGGTATTTCCAGACACTCAAATTTGCAAACTCTGTATTTTCTAGAAATTTATGTACACACACGCACATATCTATATACTCTTTATTCTTCAGGCAGGATTTTTTAGAGTTTTGTCACAAACTCTTGCTATGTAATATTCTTCTTTAGAAGTTTTATTCCTCCCAGAAAACCTTCGTTTTCTGTGCCTTCAGCACCACATTTATTTCTTTTGTACCGCTGCCTTTCAGAGAGGTTGTAGGGTTGCTTCACAAGGTAAGATCAAATGACAGCTCAGCCTACACCCTAAGTTTTTGGTTGTACTCATAAATTGGACTAATCTAATGCTCTAACAACTTCACTCACAAAGACTTTCCCACTGAACTTTTTCTGACTGTTCTCCTACAGTTTTTGGGGGGATGCCTTATTTGGTCTCCACTCTTGTTTATCTGTGATTGCTATCACATTTCTCCTTAGCCTAGCTCTGAATTAAAAATCTCCTGTCATGTAAGTCTGTACTTAGACTGCATGGGCAGTTGGGCTAAACTTAGTTGATCAACCTTGAAGCTGATACTCATCCCTTTAAAGAGCAAGCCCACATTATTTTAAGATAATTTATCCATTGATCAGCTGTGGCTGTGCCTATTCTGCCATTCTCACTCCCACCCTAAGTTATCACTGTGAATCAATTTAACTAAACATTATGAAGCCAAGGGTGCAGGGGTTTTTACAAGCTAAATAATGAGAGAAGGAAGGTTTCTCACTATTGGCCTTCCTATCTTTTATGTTGCCTAGACTCACTGAAGAGATGGTGACCTTGCTCTGAGACCTTTCTTTGTCTATCACAGATAGATAAGTAATGGTTGGTAATGGTTCTATTTAACATGAACTTTAATCCTTCTAAAAAAACTTACTTGTTACAAAACTTTCATATCCAGCAGGCTATATTTGCAACCACTTTTTAGCCCTAAAACTTTATAACTTCCAGTAAAGGCACTGGTAATTTCTCTGTTTGCAGCATGTACCTGCCAAGTGGAGCTGTGGTTCTGCCTGACCCTTCCTTTACTGCATGTATCCCATACCTAGCAGCAGCATATGACCTAGCAGGCAGAGTTGGTCTCCTTCCCTGCTGCACTCTAAATTAGTGAATTAAAAATGAGAAAGAATGTATGTTCAAAATAAATGTTAAAATATCTCTGCTGTTCAGGATTGCATTTAGGTTGAGTCTTATTGCCATTGTATACAGGTTAGATTATCATTATGATCCCTCTAGATTTACAGATAATGATCTCTGAAAAGATCTCATTCAGCATATTTGTTTCATCTGATATCATTCATTTTCCTTGTCTTAAGAAATTTTCTAATCTCTTGAATTTCAAACCCCTTACAACCTGAGGTAACCCAAGGTTTTTGGCATGGCAATTCTCTTTCCAAATTCATTGTTCCCTGAGGGCAAAGTCATTCCATATTAACAGTGCTTTTAAATTGTCACATTTCCACTTCTGGTGAACATGTGATACATAACATTCCCTGTGAGCAAGTATGTACTGGTTCATAAAAACAGTCAATAAACTTGGCACCCATAATTTCTGAAAACTTTCAGACCTCTAACTGGAGCAAGAACAATCAGGAGCAATCATGATATAAAAAATGGAGGGTTTAGAATTCGCAACAGATCATCTGTTTGATGAATAGCACATTTTGGATGTTGCTGTATGGTGTGACCCTTTTTTCTTGGACGAAAGAGGAGATGGTCTTTGGAAAAGCAAAGATGACTTGTAGCCAAATCTACATCTGCTCTCAGCCTCATCCAAAAATTAGATTGCTGCTGTTGCTGTTTCTTCACCCCTAAACATTAGCTGGTAAATCATGATAGTTCAAGAAAGCCAATCCAAAAAGAGTAAGGTTTTCTTTCAAAAGATTCCTTTTACTTAATCATGATGCAAAAAGAAAATAAAGAACAATTCATTTCAGTTATTATAAGCCAAATTCTGCCTACCTCATGAAATGTAGGTGGATCATAATTTTAGGAATACCGAATAAAAACGGGAAAAACCAAAAGGTATGTATTTTAAGTTAAGAATAAAGATTAATCTTTTAAACATTAATATATAAACTAGTGTTAACTAAACTACCTTGTTTAACTAAACTGCTATGCTAGAGTCTGGGCATCTGAAGTTAGAACCCTCATGTGGCTCCTTTGTTTTAAGTAACAGTATAAAGGATTTTTTTGTCTAGATAAAGTAATTGGTAATGATCATACTATTTTGTCCTAATACAAGGAAGAAAAAAAAATAATTTCCTATTTGTCATTTAAAGTATGTATTTTAATCTTCTCTTCAGGAAAAGCCCTGCCTCGTGTGCCTTGTATCATCCCTGTAGCCTAATTATCATATATCTTGCTTTGCCTAACTAATGCCAAATTACTCCAAACTCCCTGTAATTATTATGGTTGTATGTTAAAATAGTATTCATATGTAAGTTCACTCCCTAATTATTATTATATACTGTTTCTGAGTTATCTTATGTCTAGCACCTCTCTTCATTCCTTGTTTGAATGGCAGCAGTGTAGATTTCTATTGTGATTTACACAAATGAGGAGAGGATGATATAAGACTACAACCAAGGGAGATGTCATTGGTTTCAATTAAAGAATAACTTTGGTGCCAGATGGTGCAGGCTCCCTTCGTCCAACTCTTGCTGGAAGACCTGACTCTCAAAAGTCTCATGACTGTCAATTTGAAGCCCTTCCCATTCCAGCCATACACTTAGCCTAGAAATGTATCAGATCCATGAAGCTTTGAAAGTCCTCCCTTTATCCACAGGAGTCACCATTTTGTCACAATCATGTGATCTCTGAACCCCCTGTACTTACTGAAAACCTTGCCTTTTTCTTTGCACACAGAAATACATCAAAGGCCCTCATAAATACCCACACCTAAGTGCATTTTTATGTCTTTACAAAGACACAGGTGAAAATGTATGAAGTGTATAACTGTATGTTCATACATAGTTATACTTCTCTATACTATACAAGGATTTTATTTATAAAGTGTGAGTATGAACATGTTTATTAAGAGATAATTAAATTAAGTGGAAGTTTAATGTTAGTAGAAAGAAAGCAAAATAAAAGGGAAGTACAGTTTAATGGTATGTTAGAGGGAGTGGGGGAGGCATGAAAAGATCTGAATGTGCATTGGGCAGAGGGGTGAGCCTATGAGGCTGTCACCCAGCCCCAGGTCATCCAAATAACAGACCATGTGACCATGACCAAGAGGCCCTCTTCTTCTCCCTTCAAACCAACCAGGTCACCTTGAGGCTGTCCTGCAGCTTTCTTCTGTTCTAGAACATACAGTTAATATTGCTTACTACAGTTGAAAGCCAGAAGGAAGAAAATAATAACATGGGAACCTGTTTGTAGAGACACTTACATGCCAAAATGTTTTCCTGAAAAGACCATATGCATTCAAGAGAAGAAGGTTGGGCAGGGATTATGAAAACAAAAGTTTGTATAAGGGGAGTTGAGGTCACTTTTGTCTACATCTCAGTGTTCTAACACATATGCGAAGTTCATAGCACTTTCTGAAAATACAATCCTGGCCGAAAACACAAAATACACAATTTTTCTGTGAATTATTTTTATTCCTGCTTAGAACCACAGGATTTTTTTTAAAAGTAAAGCAGCCAAAAAGCACAGCATTGAAAGAAAGGAAATGGTGACAATAGGAGACAGGTCACCATTACTGAAATGATCAATTAATAAAGTTTCCTTGAACATGACTTAAATGTTGCCTAATGTTTGTTTTTCTGTGTGTGTGTCATAGCAGCATGTTGATAGAGTGCAGCATCTGTTAAAAGACATTTTCTGTGCTCCTGGAAAACTGGGAAGCTTTTGGAGTTTAAGGCCCTTTTCTGAAACAAGCAATACTATTAGCTGAACATAAAACAGGTGGTCTCATGTCATGTAAATCAAGATTCACAATAAACAAATGTGTGTGAAAAAGTCCTTTAGAAGTAACAGGTATTTGTGGGCTATTCTAAGCACAATAATAACAGCATTAAGATTGTTTTAATGGTGGTGAACATATTATCCAAGTGTGCCTGGGCTGTCTGTCTGAAAGGCAGAATGGGTTCTCAAGTAGCTGAAGCTTTTAAAACCATTTTTCCTGCCTCGGTAATTACAGAGCAAGGAGGGAATGGATGTTCTTAAATCAGTCTTCACACAAGCTTAAATTAAAATAATTTTCACGTATTTGTTACGAATAATGAGGTGGATGCCTCTGTCACAGATTGTTTAAACACGGTGCTCAAAACCAAGACATGGGGATGTTTTAGGGCAGTTACTATTTGCTACACTGGTGTATTATTGGAGTTTATAATAAAGGACTATAACCACAGCTTCTTCATTACTGCTAGAATCAGACATGTGTGTGAAACACCCAAGCTGTGCAAGGAATTGGAAAACTGTGTCTGGTAATTGGTGTAAAATTAGAGTAAATATACCTCCACTCAGAAAGGAAGACCATGAGGATGTTTAGGACAAAAGAAAGATTTGACAGTGGTTATGAACAGGTATGACTTGAAACTCTAAGAAAGGGTCAGATGTACTGCTAAATAGACTACAGTCACCAAGGTATCAAGGACATTCTATTCCAACGAGTTTTAAAAAGTGAACACTACTGAGAGCAAAATTAAAAAGTTTCTAGCGGTAAAAAGATGAGGGAAGAAACAGCTATTTGTAAAGGGGTATTGCTTGCCCTAGAAATTTAACAGCTGGATAAAAGTCTCTCCAGTCCATGATGTTTAGCAGTTGGAGCCAGAGTGGAACAAAAAGAAGGATGGCAAACCGCAGTTTTCACATCATGCTCCCCAACAAAGCTTACACCAAAATATCCCCACAAAACACCAGTTTGAACTTTACCAAACAGCTATTCAAAGCCCCTGGAAGCCATCAGGCCAGCAGGAGGTGAGGTTAGCAGAAACACAATACCCGACAGCTGGAATAATATTAATAGTGCTTCTGGGTTAGACATGGCATTATTCTTTGCAGCAAATCCATTATTCATCCATAATGCATATTTCTGGAATGTATAAACACTTATGAGCTCCAACAACAGAGCTTTAACTGTTGACCAGCCATGGATCTGGTCTTCTGTCCTGGAATTAGGACAGCAAAGCTTAAAATGGATGAAAATTCTTATATTTTTCATACATCTGGGAAGCTAGTATGGTTTTTTGAAACTTCTTCTGTGGTTGCCAGTGACAGTTTCCCTTTTCGGCTGACATGCCTGGGAAGTTTTCATTTCCATCTACCTCTACACAAAACATTGTTGAATACCAGCTGGTTTGAGATTTATTAGTCCCATTCTTATGGTGAGTTCTGGAAAATGGTAATAGCAGTGAGCTCATTGCATCAACACAGTACAATTATGTGCCAGTAAACTAACTTCATACTGATAGAGGAAGCGCTGAAATAAATACAGATGAAAGCAAGCATGCCTTATTTCACAGTAGAAAGGAGGTTGTGAATTTTATTTGATGACCTGGAAGGTTCTGGTGTTTTAACAAAGCCACCATATAGTAAATAATAAGTAGTAAAGGGAGTAACAAAATAATTAAAAGGACCCCTCCTTGTACATAAATTATTAAACATCCCAAGTGGACTAGAAGCTGTATTCTACAGCCTCCTTCCAAAAGCTATATAATTTTTCTCAAGGAATTTGGGAATTATTAAGCCACATGTTAAAAGCATGGCTAAAAACATGCCCAGAGATGTGATCAGATGTGTGTTACAAGCATTTGTGGCCAGGTTGAAGTATGAAAAAGCAGGAGGTCTCTAGGGTTGTTGAGAGACACATCACAGCCCTGAAGGGCTGTCCTTTCTCAAACCCTAAAAGGAAAAGGATGAGAAGTGCTCTGTATTCCAGCCATCAGAAGTAGAAGAATAGTAAACTCTACTGAACACTAGGAAAAAAAAAACATGAAATGCAGAGGAAGATGGCCCATTCTACCTCTAGAAAAGAAGATACATTTTAACAAGGCTGCTTTTTGTTCATGGCTGCTCCAAATAATGTGCTAAACCCATCCTGGATTTGTCTGAAGTTGCCCCAATGCAAGCAGGCATCCCAAGGAACTTTTTCCTTGAGATGCCATTATTGTCAACTGTAACACAATTTGCCCCCTGGACGACAGTGGGAAAAATTGTGTAGGTCTGAACATCGGTGCTGAATCTTTGCTGTGAAATTTTTGAAGAATGAGCCTGATGAATTATGTGTTGAGCACTTTCAGCCATGGATGATAGGGTAGGAGACATCCTGAATTTGTAAATCCAGTCTGCTATGTAAGGTATAGGTGGTCTCCAAGCTGCCTTCGGGAGTTCATCTTTTGTCCTAACAGCACCATGTTCAGGGGAGGCCTTTGGGTAAGTGGAATCCCCTGCCCTTGTAGTTGTCAACACTGGGTAATTTGGGTTTGTTTCAGAAATTTCATCACATCTATAATTTCAGAAATGGATTTTCTCTTCTGGGGAAAACTCATTGTGAACCCTACTTAGTGCCCTGGCACATGTTCCTGTGAAGTTGAATTTTTGTTCGCGTTTTCCATTTTAGTAGGCAACATTGTCTGTATCTTGCAGCACAGCACAGAATCCAAAGACTGACCAAGCAACACTGTATGATAATCTGATTGAGGTTTCATCTGTTGTGTAAAAGGGTGGTTATTTATTTCTTCTTGTTTATTTTTTTTCTATCGATATTTAAACTTCATTATTGATACCTCTTATTAAGCAATACGTAGACTTTTGCAAGTACAAATTCATTTATAAAATCCATGCATTTAAAAATATTTATGCACGCATTACTGCATATATTTTAGAAATATTTTCATGTCTCCATAAGGGGCTGGACCTGCAGTAGAAGAAGGCAGGCACAGCACCTGCCCTGTTCTACCTTGTGTGAAACTGTCCTGACCCTAGAATCTAAAAAAAGCCAGGGGAAAGGGAGGGAGAAGATTTTCTTTAGACAACAGAAAATATGGTCAGCAGTTTGTGTAGCCTGTTAGCAATTAGTATCTTCTGTGCAGTGTTTTAACAGATCTTTTTTTAGCTGTACGCTCTCTGTGTTGATCACTTGATTATAAACTGCTGTAAGACCCTGAAGTAAATCCATTCCATGTAGCATGGAGATAAGTAACAGCCATAGGATCCCACTGAAAAGAAATGTTCTCAGAAGTGCTCTGGTTTCCTTCTAAAGAAGATAACAAGATTCAAGGACAGAAAAGCAATCATGTATCTGCCCTGTGGCCAAACTTTTCAATTCATGAAAAGACAATTTCATGAAAGTTTCATAAATTAGCTAGAAACCCATAGTCTATATGAAGCCACTGTGAAGGATGGCCAGTCCTTGGAAAATTATTTACAACTGGTTATCAGTGTCTAAGCAAAGGGGTAGGAAGCTCCTTGGTGTGTCAATTAATCTGTATGTCATTAGTGACATATATAGCCTTATACCATTGCACTAGATAATGGTGAGAGGGGCTTCAGCTTACTGGAGAAGAAGAGAAAAAAGTTATTTTTATATTATATTGCTGTATGGTTTCTGATAAAACTTGCTTAGAAATAAGACTAAGGTGGTGCTCTGAAACACAGATACACAACTGCACAAATATGGGACTGAGGTAACAAGGTTTCAGGAAGGTAGTTGGTATTGTGAGAGGCTGGATTGCTAGTGATTAATGGCCCAAACCATGCAGGTGCTGAGGGAGACTGGACTGTTGGTGCTAAACAAACAACTGGCTGAGTGCTTTGCTAGTGATGCACAGAGTGCAGAAGGGTGTGCATGCCTGGGTTTCCAGATAATGTAAGAGGTTGATACAAGACAAATCCTGAGAGGAGGCATAAGTCCTTCTTATGCCAATGTCCTCCCTTACATAATGACTTGGCTGTGAAAACTCCCCTCCTACAGTCACATGTAGGATGAAGGTATTCATCTTGGCTGATGGGCTATAATGGGCCATGATCGATTCATCTACAATGGTAAGAGACAGCTGCAACATTTTAGAAGTTGTCAAAGACTCATGAAATGTCCCGTGATCCCGTGTTACATCATCCAGGGGAGGTACAGAGGGCGTTTCCATGTAGCCTCAGCATGGACCCATGGACCTGGTGGTTTTTTGGGTTCTTTCCCTCCACCAATTGATGGATACAGTCTGCAGCCATCACCTCGACAAGACTGCAACCACTGAGAAAAACAGAAGAGGACCAATGGGACATCATTGAAATCTATGGAGTTGTGATACTTTTTTCTGCTTAATCTGTTTCTCTGTTACTTTCTTTCTCCCCCTCTTCCTTTTTCACCCCCAATGCTCTCTCACATTTACTGTTTAATAAAAGCTATACTGTCGACTTCAGAATATGGTCTCATTTGCACCTTAATTTGGGCAGAGGGACCTCTCTAATAATTTTAATAATCAGATCTTAACAGGTATAAATGAGGGCTTTAACACTACAAAAGAACAGGAACCAATAACATCATCCTGCTGTGCAAAAAGTAAATATCATGCCAGGATTTACAAATGGAAGTGTGGTTTGAGTTGTGCAAAGTGTTTTTCTTACTCCCTTCAATATTTTCAAAGCCTCAGGTAAAATACTTCGTATTTCAGAGGCACGGTGCTTCAGGAAAAATAGATGAAGAGTCTGCAGCAGAGTAAGAATATTTAGAGATCTGGAGAATGTAGCATATGAGAAAATTAATCAAGACTGCAACATATAAATAAGTGAAGATATATTTAAAGTCTTCAAAGTAGTCTCTCTGAGCTCTGCAGTGAAACAGGAACAATCTATTGTTCTGTTGCTTTTAAGCTGCAAAAAAAGTACTTGGATTAAGTTGTAGCAGGCAAGATATAGAATAGATATTAAGAACATTTTATTAACATAAAAACTATATCAGTAGTCTACATTGCCTAAGGAGGTTTCAAAATTCCCCGAATTGGACAGATTAAGCAAATCTAAGGAATTATATTGGCATTGTTGATTCCTCCTTGGCATTCTTGGGGTCTAGATGACCTCCTGAAACCTCTTCTAGTGTGAATTACTGAGAAGCTTTTATGCATGAAATTGTTAGGTTTCACATTCTTTGGAAAGGGAAATAGGTCTTTGATATTTGTACTGTACCCAGCAAAGCAATTAGATCTAGACACTCTGGTCATCATAGAAACTGTACAGAAATAATGATATCAATTAGCATGTTGTATGGAAATATAACTGTAAATCTGTGATTCCCCGTGCTATCAGTGATGTGGTGTGTTGACCTTAGCTGGCTGCCAGATGCCCGCATAAGGCCCACTGTCACTCCTCTCAGCTGGGCAGCAAAGGGAGAATAACAGCAGGCTCATGGGTCAAGATAAGAACAGGGAAAGAATCATTAATCAGCTACCATCATGAGCAGTTCAGGTAAATTAATTTATTGCTTAATAACACGAGAGTAGAGAAACAAATCAAAAAGAAAAAATTTCCTTATTCCATTCTGCTTCTTAGGCTCAACTCCACTTTTTATTTCTCTGTCTTCCCCTGAACAATACAGGTGAACAAGGGGTGGAGGTTGTGGTCATCTCATCACACATTTTCTCTGTTGCTCCTTCTTCATGCTCTTTGCCTGCTCCAGCAAGGCATCCCTCCCATGGGAGACAGTCCTCCACGCACTTCTCCAATGTGAGTACTTTCCATGGGCTGCAGCTCTCCATGAACTGCTCCAGTCTGGGTCCCCTCCACAGGGTGCAGTCTCTCAGGAACAGGCTGCTCCACCGTGGGCCCCTTGTGGGGTCACAGGTCTGCCAGGAGTCTGCTCCAGCACGGGTTTCCCATGGGGTCACAGCCTCCTTTGATGGCATCCCCTTGCTCCACTGTGGGCTCCTCCAGGGGCTGCAGGTGGATCTCTGCTCCCCCATGGACCTCCAGGGGCTGCAGGGACACAGCTGCCTCACCATTTGCCTCCTTCACTGACCTCAGTACCTGCAGTGCTGTCGCTCTCACACATTCTCATTCCTGTCTGGCTGGATGTGCTGCAGTTTTTGTTCCCTCTTTATCAATACATTTTCCCAGGGGTGCTACTGCCATCACTGATCCTGGCACTCAGTCATGGCCAGGAGTAGGTCCATCCTGGATCCATCTGGCATTGTCTCTGTTGGATATAGGAAAAGTTCCTGGCAGCTGCTCACAGGGCACCTCCTGTAGTCACTCTGCTACCAAACCCTTGCCACACAAACCCAATACAACCATATTTCAGAATTATCTGGCATCATTCAAATTATCTTGGCTTGTCTGAACTTTGTTGGAAACTGTAGCAGTGACTTGTACAGGTAAAAATCCTTTTTTTGTGTTAGGAATTTTTTTTCTGTACTAGGAATCAACCATGATAATCTCTAGTTTATTATTCTAATATGTTCTTGTCACCATAGTCACCAACAAAATTTAAGTCTAGAATGGTTGTTACCTATATTGTATTTGTGGGGGCTTTGGTGTTTCAAGAGTGCTGAGAAGGAGGTGCTCAGCTCAGCTGATTAATAACGTGTATCCTGTTGAACTCAGGGGTCTCATAATGTCCAGTCTGAAATATTACATTAAAATTAATTTTTTAGGCACTCTTTTGGACTCTGTCTAACTTATTAGAGTGTATCAACAGTATAACTGGTTATGTGCCACTGCTATTGGTAGCCACAGTCCAGAAGAAATTGCAACAAGGCTTTATACTGCAGAACTGTAAAACAAAAACTCTACAAAGCAGAGCAGTTTAGAGCAGACAGCAGATGGAAGTGGGAAGCTATTTACAGTACATAGTGATGTTACACAATAGTTTTTGGAAGAAAACGTGGAAAAGAGTCTTTCATTAACTAAAACTGTAAGAGTAGTTCGCTATATTGCACAACGCTAAAAACCAGCACATATTATCCCCTGTGGAGAGTGATATTAATGCAGTTATATTGATTTAAATGCTCAAGCTAATTGATTCAGAACTAGCTGGTTTATATGTGAATGGCACTGATACTAACAGGCCAGAAATATTTTGTGTTTCAGACACAAGAAATCTGAATATTATTTCACAGCAACAGTGTAACCCAGAGGTGAAGCTGATAAGGTAAAGAGGTGCTTATAAAGCAGATGGTGTTTTATGACTCTCAGGTCTTTTGAAAGCATCACCTGACCCCATAAAAACATGAAGGGGATAGTGCAGCTATTGAATTAGTGTGTTTAGTATCTGGTTTGGTAAGCAAATTCTGAACTCAGTTACAAGTTATTTTCAATCTAAAAAAAAGTATTGGAGCCTATTTCAATGATTTTATAATTCATCTAAGATTGAACTCTTCTCTTTTTAAAACAAGCTTCCATGTTTCTTTGTCTCATTCTTGCGGTTCTTAATATAATTTTAAACTAAAAATTTTAGCCAAAGTAGTTGAGAGACTAGGGCATTCATTCTCATGGATTTTCAAAGATTCAGCTCCAGGTCCTTGCTTTCTTTCACATTTTTTAATAATCTAAGTTTCAGTTGATTTATGTTATCCACTAGAATAAAAGTACTATGGTATTATTTTTTTCCAATTTGAAAAAAGTCTGAATTGCTACTCTGGAATCATTTCATTTCACATCACCAAGCAGTTAACAGGTGTTAATATCTAATATTAATGAAAACAAAATAGTTTCATTTCTTCTGTAAGTAGTTTCTTCATAAATAATACAGTGTTAGCAGTAGCAAGGATCCTGCCTGTCCAGTATTACAGATGAATGTTTGTGCTGCTGTACTATGTTCAGCATTTTGCTCTCTGGTTCATTTAATGTGTAATAACTCTTCAAGGGGGAATAGTTTGAACAGGCTAAGTTGAGATACAGAAGTTGAGGCTTGTCCATAACTCAGTGCTAATGGCATTGGATGGGGTTTCAGTGATGATCAGAGAGTCTCAGGACTTTTCAGTCTAATCATTGATGGAGGCCATGAGGCAGGTCCTGTAAAGAGAGGTAACAAAGAGTGGATGTACATAATTAGCTGTGCCTGCCTTAATTTATCCAGTGCATTCTCTGACAGGCAAGGAGTAGTGTAAGGAGGAAAATTTATTTAATTTAGGAAAGACAGGTTATTTTGCTGCTATATTGTAGAAAATTAACTGTAATGTGCTCTTTGAATCTCAGGAAGAGGTGGAATCCTATGTAAGGTTTTTCGGAGTGAGATGAGCTAGAGATGGGGCCCAGAGATGCATTAAAATCATAGCATATTATGAAAGTAGGACAATCATTGTTGTGAACATTTGGGAGGAACAGGGAAGGAAATACAAAAAAGATATTTTTTTTAAATTACATTCGAGTGGGTTTGAGAAATTACTACTAAGGAAAGCAGTCCAGAAAGCCTGTGACATGGAAATGAACATGGCTCAGAGATTTTTATGCCTGATAAAAATTGGGTAGTTTAAGGATGGAAGCAATAAGGCACCACCTGAAGGGTTTTGGAAGATTGCTAATGCATAATGAGAAGTGTTTTCATTTTATTTTTGTGAAATGAAGGGACAATATGAAAGTATTTTGTCAGTGCCATACAGAACTGTTGAAGGCAAAATTTTGATGAAGCAACTTACATAGATTGTTTTCAAAGAAGCAGGGTCAGGATATTCCAGAGGACCTCCCATTCAAGTGCTCATATATGATATAGAAGATTAACTATGGCATCATGACAACAAGATAGATTTTCTTATAAAAAGGTGGAGACTGTTTCAGCAAAGCCAGGAGCTCTATAGTTGAGGAAAAGAAGACTTGCACGCAGGCTCTTGTTCTGAATTAAGAATCAGAAGGTCCTGAGTCTGTATTTTCTAGAATCTACTATTATGCTGTTTAAATATTTGGGAAAATGTTCTTTTCTAAATGAAAAAACTTGTCATGATCTCTGTTTTCCTTCTTCAAAGCTGAATCTATAAAAGAGAAGTGAAAGCTCTGCTTCAAGCTGCAGCTCTGCCAAAGAATCTCACTTCTCTACATCTGTTAACAGCTGTTCCTCCCATGTCAGAACTCAGGTTTGAGTTCCATTCCACAATACAGCTCTGAGTGGTCCAGTGCCAAAGCCTTGAAACATGGTTCTTTATAATGCACAAACTGACAGATCAGTGTACACCAAAATACACCGTTCACTGTGACAGAATCACAGAATCAATTGGCTTGGAAAAGACCTCTGAGATCATTGAGTACGTAGCAGGGCATCTTGCCCCCAGAACAGGAGATTATCTCTTGTTTGTTAACTTGTCAGATAACTCAAATAGGACAACCTGTCTTTTAGTGAGTTATTCTGGCACTGTGGGGTTAACAGTGATCTGGGCGTCTCCCAACTGCCAATAAACATCTTACTTGAAGATAGGCTGTATTTCTGACCGATAGACACCTCACTTTAAAAACTGTAAAAACTACACCAAAACTTTCATAAAGCAGAAGTATTCTATATATTTCCTGGAAATGTGTGGAGTTACTTGCCTGAGCAGGGATGCCTGCTTCAGTTACTACTTTGGAGGCTGAGTGAAGGAATCTGTGTACATTATTGACATTTCGGTGGTAAGTTATATTTGGTTGCTAATCAATACTATTTCTTTTCCTAGCTTTAATATAAGTGCAACCTTAATGTCGTGCACTATGTTGTTATGTTGAGTATGAGTAGTTTTTTTTAATTTTATACTTTGCAGTAACTCTGATTAAGATCTTTTGTCTGTTATCTGTAGTCTGTTTAATAAATAATTTATTTTGTAAATAGACCTGATTTGCCATCCCTAGAACTTGTGTGCCACAGTGATTTCTTAAATTTAAGCAGTTGCCAGAAATCTGAGGCTAAAGCAGGGTTTGTCTGAAGTTCCCTCTCGTCCCATGACAGAGTCCAACCTATGACCCAACACCACTGTGTCAACCAGACCTTGGCGCTGAGAGCCACATTCGGTCTTTCCTTAAACACCTGCAGGGACGGTGCCACCACCACATTCCTGGGCAGTCCATTCTAATAGCTAATCACATTTCTGTGAAGAATTTCTTTGTAACATTCAACCTAAACCTCATCTGGAACAACTTTAGACCACATCCTCTTGATCTGTCACCAGCTGCCTGGTTGAAGATGCCAACCCCGACCTGGATACACTCTCCTTTCAGGAAGCTGTAGAGAGTGATAAGGTCTCCCCTTGGCCTCCTCCAGGCTGAATATCTCCAGCTCCCACAGCTGGTTCTGATAGGACTTGTGCTCCAGACCCTTCCCCAGCTCCACTGCCCTTCTCTGTCACTGCTGAGCGGATCCTGAAAGCAAAGGAATGGTGCACACCTGCTTCTTGTTTCCTGACTCATGTAAAAATTATTTTTCAAGCTCAGACTAGAACTCTGAAATGCTCCAGGAGGAGGAGGAAAGTAGCTCTTTTTCCTCCCTTTTCCTGTCCCTGCAGTTCAGGCTCAGCTAAGCAGCTGTATTCTTGTTCATCATTGTGTTGTAGATTTAAACCCTTAGCATCTGGAAGAGAGGTCACTGTAACCTACACTCCTTGTGTAAAAAATGTCTGAGTTGAGGACTGTTACCTTGTTGCTGGGGAGCTGCTGCCGTGGTTCTGACCACTGATAGTGGATAGTGGATAACACAAAACTGAAATTTTCACTTTATATGTATGAGAAATCACAACTTTATGTGGGCTATGCATCCAAAGACAGGTAGTCTAGAGTGTATGGGCTAGATTCTACAAATAGAATTCTTACTGTCTGTAGGACTTTGTCCCTCCAGATAATTTTTTCCGCCTGGCCTTAAAACTTTCTATTTCTGACTATGGGAAGACCAGTAGCCACAGCTTATGAATCAACACCGTGTTCCCAAATTTTTTTGTTCTCCAACGTTGGTCCTGTTGTCCCATTGGACATGGGGATCTTTACTGCTACTGGAGAAAAGTTGCTCTTTATGTATTTAGCTGATTTTAATCCTCCCTGCAAAATCACTCTATGATTCCCTCATATAACATGTAAATTCTCCCAGCTCATGAAGGAGTGCGTGTCTGTTTTCTGTGATTTGGATAGCTGAGCCAAAGGTCAGTCAGGTTTAGAAGCTCTTTGGTTTTGTGATGGATCCTTTTTGCAACTCTTGCCTAGTAAATCCATGAAAATCTTATGTCATCACAGTTGTACTAGAATTTATAGCATCAGCTGTTTTCATTCAAAGAGGCATGAGGAATTATTGTTGCAGGTAGCAACCAGGAGTCATGAGTACCTGAAAAAATGTCTTTACCATATTTCCACTCTTGTTTTGCTTTTCAGCTCACTGCTGTTAAGAGACTGCTGCTTACTAGGTCCCACAAGTTACTGATTATGTAGAGACAACCTCAATGAATGATCCATTTTCTATTTGAGCAGACTTATTTAAATAGTACTTTGATAGCAGGCAGTAAAAAACTAGTTTTTCATTTGTTTTAACATTTTACCTTTTAGCTACATTCTCGTAACCAAACCAAACCAAACTTCACAGGTATTACACTTAGTGTTTGCCTGAAACAAAATGCTTTAAACAGATGAGGTTTAAGTGTTATTGCATAAGAGTTCAAACCATTTCCACTTCCTCCCTTGTTCTTTGGCTGATATTCATCTGATTTGTTCAAGGAGATAAAAAACCAACAAAAATAATTAGCTCTACAAAAACAAAAGTGATTAGTTTTAGTTCCTTGAACTAAAGGATTTATGCAGATTTATGGTATTACTGGAAGTAATGCTAAGAGAAATAGAAATACCTGGAGTTTATTGGTCAGGACTGCTGAAGTTAGCCAAAGAGCTGTACCATATAAATTGACTTAAATGTTCAGCATCACCATAAAAAGACTAGAAGAAAATTTCCCCTTAATAGAATTTTTTTTTTTCTCATGGGATGATATCTGTAATTTATGAGTAGGCTGAAACTTATTCTAACAATCACTGTCTGTAGAGAGAAATTTCTTTTGAAGGTCCACTAGCTGTGCTGACCCCCTGCTGTTTTAGAGCTGGAGTAATTCTGCGTGTTGAAATCTTTTGCTTTATACCTCATATCATGCTTTAGGTGTTTTCCTCTGTTCTGATCCAAATAAGGAAAAAGTTTTATGAGAATAGCTTCAGACAGGTATAACTAGAATGATTGCCTCTCCTTTGCTCAAAATGTCTGATCTCTTTCCCAACTAATAATCTCAATCCTGTTGTGCTGCCAGAATTAAATAAGGACCTATATTATTTAATGAACCGCCTGAATGTGGAGCAGTCAGTGTCCAATGACTGATGAATGACAGCTCATTAACTCACCTTTTAGCTGCCTCGTGGGAAAAATCAAAAGAGATTAAATCAACAAATTAGGACTTTTTTACCATTTATTCTTTTTTTTTTTCTATGTCAGCTGCATGATTTTAATTAGTTATTTACTTTTCCTTGCAGTTCACATCCTCCTAGTACTGGCGCTAGTGTGGGTCACGCTGAAGCAAGAAACATTTTAGTAAATCAGTGCCATGCTAAGAACAGTTTCATCAGGTTTGATGAAGCCCTGGTGGGTTAAACACTCCCTCTGGTGTCCGGGTTTCTGCCGCTTTCCCCGCGTTCAGCTGGGTGGGAGGCTGAGCCCCCGAGAGCCGGGCCC
>VZTB01005694.1:0-10583 GCA_013397245.1 Thryothorus ludovicianus | reverse complement strand
TTTTTTTCCTTTAAAGAATCTGTTCACGCAAACATTCTGGGGCATTTTACAAAGCCGATATCTTACCCTGTAATGCAACTGGAATCAAGTAGCGTGACTTGCACTGAGGCTCTCTTCTATGTTGCATAAAAATAGAAGGCCAGAGTTAACATACATAGGCTGTGTTTCTCTGTGTTAATTTTACAGTCTAGCAGAGGCTGGGTCTTTGTGTAGCTAGCTGAGGAATACCTCAGTCAAGGTACATGATACAGTAAGCCACCATGCCAGCAAAATAAGAAGATTGCAGGTGCAGGGAAAGTGCAGTTTGTTCAAAAGTCCAGTCAAAGCTGAACATAAAGATATGCCCTGGAGATATTCCAGAATAATACAGATTTACTTTATGCTTTTTGCTGGAAAACTATTAATTTACGTAATGTTAAATCCCTAGAGCTTAAAAATAGCCTGACACTTTTACAACTGACCAGAAGCTGAAAATAAATTCTATGAGAAAAATGTATATTGAAACAATTGCATTGTTCTTTGAAAAAAAGATGTGTCATGGAGAATCTTACAGGCTAGCTCTGATGGCTGATTTTGTTGTTCTAGATATAGAGAAAAATCATTCTATCCTGAAGATTTTTAGATGTTCATAAATTTTCCACTGGATATTTTTATAAGAAATAACAGGTTTTCTTCTTAATTTAAGTATTTTTAAGACTTTTTCAGTAGAAAAAAAAGCTTTTCACCAGTTTGTAAGGGGATTCAGTCTTAGTAAAGTTACATCTTGTCCATGTCCTTGAGTGGTTTCAAATTTAGATTGTTGTTTCTGTATTATATTCTCTAATCCTCTCAGCTCCCACAAAAACTGGACATGATCTAGCAAGCAAAAGCATTACATGTAGGTGTAGTTCTTTTGAGTTCAGTGTCAGTACAAAGACAAGCCAATTTTTTTCTCTTTTTTTGGCAGAATCATGTTTTCCTGGATTAAAATAGGTTACAGGATCTAATGCAGAGTAGCTGAAATTTAGATTACATCAGTTGTTTCTTAATTTGATTTTGTTAAGCCAAAACAAAGCCAAATTGGAAAAGAATAGTAAAGCTCTTCTTAAGCTGGAGGGACAACTTTAAATCCCAGAGCATGATCTATTTGTAACAGTTCTTGAAGTTTTTAGTTACATTCATGGTGTTAAGTTCAAAAAAATACACACTAAATCTCCAATGGCCAGTAGAGTTTCTCAGTGGTGTTCTCAAAGGATCTCTGAAAAGAGCAATGCTGACTGCATTTGCTTCTGCCTGGTTAAATCTTGAAGATGAAAGAGAAAATGAAATCACACAGAGTTAATCATCCAACAATTGTCATGAAGGTAAATGAAGGTGGGAAGGAGGTAATCATATGTGGTTGTTTGGGTGACACCATGGCTTAGAGCTCTTTGAACAGGGCGTAAAGCCGGGTTAGGTACAAACCAGAAGGTAGCAAGTGATGAGTAATAAAAGTAATATTTACAGAGAGGAGAGTATTGCTGACTCAGAATTGCTGAGACAAGGAGCAGCTTCCAGGATAGCAACACCCTTTCAGTGCTGAGCATGATTCTGCCCCCCCCAGGGTGAGTTATCAGGGATAATGACAATAAATAATGTCTGGTAGGCACCATAGGGACAAGCACAGGGAAGGCTGACAACTGACACGGCATCTTCTTTGTGCGATTTGACAGGGGGAAAGCCACAACACTGCACTTCATCCAGGAGATCTGGAGTCAAAGGTGGTTTCTGAAATCAGTGGAGACTGCCTGAGAACAGACCGTGGTAAAATCGGTTACTCCTGCCCTTTTTCTGGATGAAACAGATTATCTTGAGTTAGTTGATTAAGTGCATGAAATGTATTAGCCTCAAATGTGCAAATGGTACTGCATGTTCTGTTTTTTTTCTTTTTGTCCTTGTGTTGTGTGTCTGCCAATAACTTGGGATTTGCTTACGTAATGAGAACTAGGGTATGTGGAGTTGTTGGATAGAGCCTACTGTGAGTACCCCATCAGAAGCTTAAGCTGTGGGCAGACTACTACTGACATAAAATTCATATTAACCTAGAGTTACCAAATATTTCTGTATCATACTATTACTAAAAATTTATATAATCTTAGAACTGAGTTTTAAATGCAGCATTATCCCAAGAAAATTTATTTCCAATGTTTAAAGTTAAACTGTAAGGCAGATACATTATTTAAGTATTGGAATAAACAACCTAGGCAGTGATTAGTAAATGTCCATTCTGTTTTGTGTTTAGTGAAAAGAAACACAGATTTGAAAGGAAGTACTTTAGTGGAAACTCTTGCAAAAGCACTTCACTGTTAAAAAGCAGATCAAGTCCACTTAAAAATTATTTGCAACTAAATTGTATTTAATATAGTAAAACTCCCTATGGCTTTGAACTGTGTTATTTTGCTATTTTATTGTTTTTTTTTCTTTCACGTAAGCACAGTACTAAATCTATATATGTAGGTAATTTCTTTTTAAGAATTTTCCTCAGGTTTATGTAATGAAGTTGAACAATCAAAGCCTGAAAGGCTTTGTATTTGTACCTGAAAACTTTGTCTTTCTTTATAAATTCTATCATCAGACACAAAACAATTCTTTTAAAATATTCTCTTCGCAAAAAAGCAGTATGTGTTTGCTTGGCACTTTCATTTTAATGTAAATGTGTATGACTGTGTGGGTTTTGTGAGAATTTTGTTCCTTGAGCAGAAGAAAAAAACCTGAATATATAATTTGAAAATATATGTGAGAAATCAGATATTTCAGGGTTTTTTAAAAAAACAAACATTTGCTTTTAAAATTGCAAAAAATTTTTGACAGAGCTGAAATGATTGATAAACATCTGGGCTAAAGCCAGCTTTTGTAAGACAATACCAGATCTAAGAACCACAAAACCAAGAGTGTTTTAGCCACAGTGACAGAAATCCAAGCTGCTAATACAAAATATACTGCCTACAGATCTTAAAACAGTGCTGCAAATTGCTAACACACTGCAACACACTGAGTCAGGTTTCAACATTGTTTCTTATTGCATAAATGAATACAGATTTCAGTGGACGTTTACATTTTCTCCAGCATTGGTTTGCACAGTAATAAATCACTTGGAGTTTGTGTTTTTCAGGGTTTTTGCACAAGAGTTCTTTCCACGGATGATTTGGTGAGCTCCCAAGTCATCTTGTTGGGTAATGGGGAATCTCCATCACATGATTGTGTGGATATGGTATAAGAAAACAGAGCATGTAGTGATAAAATCTGTTCTCAGATATAACAAGATGACTAAAGAATGTTGTGTATGTAAAATCTGTATTAAAGGAGATGTTGGAAGAAAATTATGCAGACAGCTTTGTACTGGCTAGAGTAATTTAGAATATTTGAGGACCTTCAGAAGAGCTCTGAGCAGAATGAAATATTGAAGCTATTTGAGCTAGACTGACTGATACCTGTCCATGTACAAGGGCAGTAAATCTTATCCAGTCTTCAGTAAAACATCTTTTCTTTACAGATAGGAAACTACAAGATTGAGAAGTGGGATTTAGAAAATAATTTGTAGGACTGTACCTCAGTACATAATAACAATAGCAATAGAAGGAAATCTCTTTTGTAGGAGAGAGTTAGCTCTGAAATTCCTCAGGATGGGTGTTGGATCTGAATCTTTAATACTTGTTTAAATCAATGACTGAGATTGTACTAATAAGAAAAATTACTGTTTCAGCCAGCAGCTCATTAGTTGGAAACACAGACAAATTACTTTGACAAGCACAAGTCTAAAAGGGTTGGCCTGATGTAGACGAATCACTTTTAGTGGAATTAGAGAAAGGTAAATGATATTATTCAAAGTTCTAGTGAAGACATCAAAGTAATTTGTGAAGTTCTACTCATTCTCATTCAAGGAACATGGATTAAAATTTGATCAGGTGCAAAGATTTTATTCTTACTATTCTTGTAGCTTTTCTTACAGAAAGATATCACAAAAATAATCTTTTTATCCTAGCAAAAATATGCAAGAAGGAATAAAATCATAGAATGGTCAGTGTGGGAAAGGACCTTTTAAGATCACTAGGCTCCAATCCTCTGTATTATGGGCAGGGATATTAAAGCCCCATCCATCCAATTTTCTGCCATCTCTGAATGGAGTATTGTATCTCTCCATACCATATTGTAGAATGCAGAAAGAATGCCAGGTGGAGGCAGTAACACTAAGTATAGAGAAGAAATGAAAATTAGTACTCTGATCTGAACCATAAACAAGCAGATGTAAAACAGAGAATAAACTTTAGGAGGAAATTGGCATATTATTCTTTTCCGTTAAAGCAATTAGAGATCAGATCACTTTCCAATAACAACACAGTCAGAGCCAAAGAAGCAGCTACTTTAAAAATAATCTTGAGTAGCTAATTAAGAGACATATGCAGTATGATTATTTATAATAGCAGCTGATAAGGGTGGTTTTGTCCAACAACTGCTCCCAGTTGTTGCCTCTGTGAGGGTGGATATATAGAGTAGTCTGTGGATGACAAATCACATATATTATAGACCTACTTTCACTCAAAAATAATTTTTTTGAAGACTGAACCGTGATGCCAGTGTCAGCTCTTTGGAATGGTGTGGTTTAGCTACTGTTTTGGTTGCCTTAGCACCTACTTTCTTTTTTCATTGCAGGTCTAGGCAGTGGTCAGAACTGATTCTTGTATGCAGGAGTATTAGATTTTCTCACTTTAGAGCCTTTGATGTATCAGGGAAGAATATGAAAGGCAGAACTATGACTTTGTGAAGCTAAGGTGCTGCCTGTTGTGGGAAGAAAATTCTTTATGGCAGCTGGGGAGGCTGTGATGTCCTCAAGCACTGCCTGCTGCTACAGTGGCTGGGCAGCACCTGCAGGACAGGTTTGGCCTGTGTTCCTGATGCTTTCTTGACTGCATTTACCAATATGTGCAAGTGAGAGGAAAGTTCTTGGGATAAAAAGTGAGAAAAGGGGAAAGGCACAGGGGTATAATCACACCTTTCAAATACCTCTTCATAGTCATCATCACCTATATTAGTGATAACACTTACTGAGTTTCTAAAGCCCTGTTTTGTCAACCTTATGCTCAGGTCAGTATAGGTTACCACACTGATAAGTGGGGCAATTGCCTTGAACTTGCACTTTTCTTTCTATGCACTATTGATTTTCTTCTTTCTGTTAACCCTTGCTAAATATTTTGGGAGACTTGCTTAGAGAATGTGTCTAACTGCCAAAATAAATAGAGGGGCATGAAGAAGAAATAAATGTTTCTGTAGCCCAGGTCTGTACAATGGCTTTTCACATCATACTCTTAGTTTCTTACCCCATTTTTAAAATCAGGTATCCAATAACATTTCTGACCATGTCCAAAACTCTGGAAATTTGCAGTGGGCACTCAAGGGGAAGTAGTGACTACATAAACACTTCTGGGATTTACCCACTTCCCGCAGAACTCTTGGATCCCTTGTGTAATAATCTTTTCCAATAAAGAAAACTGTATAAGCATTAATCATCCAACATGGCAATATCCTATAGTTTAGTGGGACAGGCAGCTTGCCTGGCTTCTGCCAGGCAGAATGTTTGACAGTTTTTTGGCACTGGCAAGTTCAGGAAGGGTTGGATTGTGTAACTTTCCCCACAGCAGCCCTCAGACTGCTGTGCTGTGTAATCGCGGCTGGAAAGGTGCTGGTAACACAGCAGAGTTTTGGCTGTGTTTGGCTACCAGGTAGCCTCGCACAGCATCGGGGCTGTGTCTCCAACATTCCTCTTCCATGGGCCAGTACTCTGGGTGTGGCCAAGAGCTTGAGAGAGGACACAGACACTAGAGCTGAAGGAAGCTAAGAAGATATTCTATATCATGTTATCTGCTTGGAACTAAAAACTAAGGGAAAGGAGAAGAGGAGGGGACAATAATTATTGGGGCATTTGTCTTCCGGAGTAACCTCTATGCATAGTGAGGACCTGCTTCCTGGAATGCAGCTGGACATAACCTTCTGATGGCAAGTAGGGAATAAATCTGTTTGTTTTCCCTTGCTTCTCTATGTAGACTTTCCTTTTGCTTTACTAAAATACCAAAGCTAGTGGCTTATTTTAATTAGGCAGCCTGGTGAGGGCAAATACATTTATGTATTCTATTCAAGAAGCTGAGCTATTTTTTGTGTTCTCTCTGCTGTCTCCATTCATAAACCCTCAGAGAATGCACAGTTTGAATTTAGAGTGATCAATCATATAACTAACTGGGTTTGACACTGTGACTAAGTGCAGCTAGCAAATGCTTCTGTAAAAGGGGAGGTCCTGTTTACCCACTCCTTCCTACACTCCTTTATTCCTACCTACTTGTGAGCACAACCACTTTTGCACTATCTCTGGTGCCCACTGTACCATTTATGAAGCTGATTTAACTTGTCAGCTTGACAGGAGGCCTTTGCTAAGGTAGTTGGTCAGTGTGGATCTCAGCTGGCACATGGAGAAGTGGGAGTATATGTCCAGGAGCAAGGCATGTGAGGGAAGTGAAACTCCCACTTTATTGATCTACTCTTCCACATTGTTGAGATGCCCCAGCTGTGGTCTCAAATACAAAATATGCTGCCCAGCAAGGAACTAGATGGAGCCAAAAGTCTGGCATGGTGTCAGAGATATGTATGTTCATATTTTGTGTCAAGGCACAGCCCACGTGCTCAAATAAGCCCAGTGATAGTAGCAGGTTCAGCCATGGGTCCAGACAGACAGACAACCCACAGAAATGAAACATGTCAGGGATCAAGCTGAGAGCTCAGGCTGTAGAGTCAGGGTCCACAGTACTGGGGCACCTGGCCTAGCACAGGCATGGCTGCAGCACAGCTCAGGTGGGAGTTGAATGAAGCCTCTGTTTATAAACCACTGCAGAGAGAAATGGGAGAGCCCACCCCTGGAAAAAAAGGGCTGTTTTCAAAGCTGGGCCCTTACCCCATTACTGAAGCCGAGCCAAGCTCCTGTTGGGATCTCAGGCACCCAACACTCCAGCTAGGAGGAAGGTAGAGAGAGAGCACTCAGAACTCTGGAAGCTTTCAACAAACATATATTAGCTTGGAGTTAGAACTGCAGTGTAGTAACAGAAGTTTTAATGTGTCAGAGGACAAAGTCTGCAGTACATTTTATCCTCCACCTACAGTGTCTGACTTTTTTATTCTCCATAGTGTAGACAAGCAAATAATATAGTAACTGTAAACAATGTTTTCTTTCTCCAGAAACAAGAGGATGGTGTGTTTGGAGGAAAATAGCCACCTATGGTTGAATTTACCCACAGCATCTTTTATGCTAGCTCTTTCCACACACAGTTAATAGAAACTTCCCACAGGTGGTCTGTGCTGTGCATTCACAGTAGGCAGTCTTGTTCTCTGCAGTGCATCAACCAAGAGTGGGAAAGCTAGACCATAGTATCCAGGATCTCCTATTGCCATATTCATTAACCAGCCATAAACAAAGACCACAGTATTTACAGGAGTTCATAAGGGACTCTGGTTCTCCTTCAGATTCGTAAAGCCTTTAAGAAACCCACATGTCTAAAACAAGAAAACACTGTTATGACACACCCCTACAAAGGACAGTAACCCAGGTTCTTGTTAATAGGTCCCTTGGGGCAGATTAGGGTGAATAATTGGTGTTTGTAAATTTATACGTGTAGGGTTTTTTTTAGAACAATTTGTTTGCAATTGAAAGTAGGGGCGTAGCCTTTTGGTTATTATTACCTATAGTAATGTGGTAATGTCAAAGCATAAAAATATCACTTAAGAAACATATATGGAAAAGAAACAAAAGGAAGGGATAAGAGTAGAAGATCTTACCACCTGAAGGCCTCATGAAGGGTCTTGGTTGTTGTAATTTCCATATCTGTTGGTCACCACCTTGTCAAAGTGGTGATTGCAGACTGGATTTTTTGTGTCATGGGAGTAATCCCAAAAAAAACCCACGGAACNACCTCCTCTGGGGTGAGGGGTTTCACACTGAATGATGTAATGTTGTGGATCATGGGACACTGGGAGTCTTTTACACCTTCTATGATGTTACAGCACCAATGATGTCGGCACAGTTGAGTCCATCATGGCCCATCAGCAGAGATTACTACCTTCAGGCTGCAGTGTCTGGCACTTCCTAGCAGGGGAGTTATCTCAGCTGAGTTCCCTTGAGTAAGGACAAAGAGACAGGGCTCGCCTCAGGGGTTTGCCTTTCTCTGTCTCATTCAACACCCAGCTGTAGACTGAGGTGAGCTTCGCTACCCTCTGCACTGGGTGGTTATTTTTGCACATCAGCAGCCGTCAGAATCCCAGTTTCTCTTCCAGTATCACTTGTGGACACATTCTTCTCCTCAGACCTGGGCTGATTGGACAATAGTGTACCCCCTTTATCTTAAGTCCAGATTCCAATTAGTAGATGTATTGGGGGAAGAGTGGGCTTCAGTGGTCTCTGATGAACAGCTCCTTTGCAGTTTGCAGTAGTGGCAAAAATCCTTCAATGATTTTAGCAATGTTTAAACCATTAACCGTTTCAGTCTCTCACAAACACATAGGTTTGAATAATTCTGGTTCTATCTTTGACTCAGCATATACATGACTATGACACGGTTAATGAATGATGAATACTTCATGATGATATTTAAAGAAAAATGTGGTTTAAAACCAGCTTACCTTTAAAATGTTCTGGCCTTTTAAAAGAATGTACTTGTCATCATAACATAGTGGAATTATTCTCTTAAGTAAATTGAAATAATATACTTGGTCTTAAGAAGAAATGTCTTTGGGTGATCAGAGCTCTCTGTTGACTTAATTTTTACAGAAGATTTTCTGATATTTATTCTGCTTTAACATATTAAAACTGTATTTGGCCCACATTAAAAAAGGGCAAAGTTTTAAAATCCTACTGTCATCACTTAGTAAATAATTATGCAGCTCTCCTTCAGCAGTCTTGACCTAGTCTTAGAGAATGTCCCTGATGTAATTCTGCATTCATGCTGCCTGCCATCCTGAGTCAGTACGATTGATTCCAGAACAACGTTTTGTTTCAGTAACCTGCAAGTCAGCCAAGGCTAGACAGTGATGGGAGAACAAAAAGGTCATCCTTGAGTCATTTTCTGTCTACATATATAGGTTAATAATCCTTTTTTTCACTATTTCCAGAAAACACCTAATTTTTCTGCTACATGGGAATAAAATCAAAATATATCTGCAAGGAAGTCATATTTTAGAGATTATAAAATTTTTAAAAGTTTAAAGTTTATAAACATATTAAATCTTAATTAATAAGTAATATGTAAATGTGTGTAATTCAAAAGAATTCCCTTCTCACGCAGATCCAGTTTAAGGATATGTCAACTGCCAGAGGTAGATCAATGAGACTAGATTGGTAGTGGCTGCTATAAGCCTATCAGACATTTTAAATGAAATTTAAAGACCCACATTTTTGTAATGCTTCTAAGGATAGAAATATACTTATTCCTTCAAATTCACTGTCTCTGTGCATGAGATTTGAATATATGGGCAAAGGTAACTTTTTATATTCTGGATTTTGTAGTATTCCTGTAAGACTTAAATTTAGAAGACCTTCTGAATTTGGTGAAGATATCTGCCTCATTTCCATAGGAATACCTCTAATTAGAAGTATACTAATCTCTAAGTGTTTTTCTGTGATTTTCTCTTTGTTCGTCTTCCCCCTCATATAAGTAAGAATCAAAGGGTTTTGATCATCATCACTCATTGTCTAACTCAACTCACCCTGTTCTACATCAATGAAACGACTTCTCACTTTGAAGCTTTTTTCAGTTAGGATCAAAGCTTCTTTCATAAACTTTAAATATACTAAGCCAATTGAAAATAACTGTTGATCACTGCCTCTAAATAATTCCTCTAAATGACAATCAGATTTGAGATGACCTTATCATGGTCATGAGTCATGAGCAAATGCTCTAGCCCCACCACTCAGGATGCAAAAGGCAAAGGCAGGGATAGGGAGAAGGAAGAAACATCTGCTGTAGGAGATCAGATTCAAGGACATCTGAGGAACCTGGAGGTGAACAGGGCCCTGGGGCCTGATGAGATGTGTATGTGGGTCCTGAGGGAACTGTCAGATAAAGTGTTTTAAGCCATTAACCAGCATATTTGAGAAGTAGTGGCAGTTCAGTGAAGTTCCCATTGACTGTAAAAGAAGAGAAACATAACCTGAAGAGGGGAAAAAAGGGAAGAGCCTGGAAACTACAGGCTGGCTGGTTTCACCATGGTGTCTAGCAAGATCATGGAGCTGATCCTCCTGGAAGTTGTGCTAAACTACATGGAAAATATGGAGGGGATTTGTGGCAGATTGCAAGGCTTCAATAAGAGAAAATCACACCTGACAAATTTGGGGGCCTTCTACAATGGGTTTATAATGCTGGTGGATGAGGGAAGAGTGACTGGCACAGCATCCTCTGTCTGGAGTTGTGCAAAGCATTTGACACTGTTCCCCACAACATCCTTGTCTGAGATCTGGAGAGACCTGGATTTGGTGGACAGACCGCTCGGTGGGTAAGGAACTGGCAGGATCAACAGATCAATCAGTGTGCAAA
>VZTB01005693.1:456750-486702 GCA_013397245.1 Thryothorus ludovicianus | reverse complement strand
GACATGGCCCATAAATGCAGCTGCGGGAAAAGCTGCCAAAGATGGGAGGGAACTCACAAATGCAGATTTCCATGCGGCTGCTGTTCCTGGAAATTAAAAGCCATGAGAGAACTGTTTTTTTTCTTGTGGAGAAGTCTCCATGGCATGGCAAGAGATGATCCTCTCCCTAAGTGAACTGAAGAAAGACTATTCTAGAGGTGGAAAACTGACTGGAAATCCTATGTGTTGTTTCTGTATGTTATCAATGAGAAAGAAAAGAAGGTATGGCAGGGAGAAGTGTGCTGATGGTTTTATTCTGATTTTTATTATTCTTTTAGTCCTGTTAAAAAAGTTTTTCTTTATACCCTTTAAAGTTTGAGCCTACTTTGCTCTTCTCCTAATCCTAACTCACAGCAAAAAATAGACCCACCACATAATGTGGTGCATTGGCCAGGAAATCTCAAACTGGCGAACCAAAACCACTTACAGCGGGCTTCCGAGGCGCTTGGAGTTTGGAGTTCCCACTCGCAGGCAGGTGAAACACTGAGGCCTGCAGATCAAAACTGTATTAAATAAAAACAAGCTGGGTTGTTTTTAGCAGCAGAGCAGAGGCGGCTCATATCACTCCTGCTTTTTCAGCAGCAACGCAGACAAGAGCCCTCCCCGCTGCTCTGCCCCTTGCTCTACCAACCACAAGCCCATCCGCCAACCTCCAGCTCAGCTCGTTATTTTAGGTTACTGCAACACACACCAGAGATGGGTATCTCCAGGATTTGCAGGGTTTTTGGGATAAATCTAGCTGGCCCTCCACCACTTCATGCAGGCAAGGACAACTCCAAGGATCTTAGAGCAAACAGACCTTCATTAACTTCATGTGAGGTCTCCAACCAGTCTAAATCCTCAGGGCTCCACTCGGGCCTTCAAGACATCCCAAAGTGACTTTCCAAAGCCTCTCCTAAGGTTCCAAAAGAGGGGATCTGGAACATACCCTCTCCCTACAATCTACTCTAGGCTGCTACAACTTCCAATTACACAGACGTGTAAGTGGCACCCCCAAAACACAAACAACACCCCCTCTGCCCATACAAAATGTGGAAATCTTGGGATACAAGCCAAAAAAATGCACATCTGAATGAAGAGCAGGACTGGCTCCTGAGCCAAATGCTGCTTCACACTCAAGATTATCCTATAAGAGAGACAAGGCTGTTCTACTCTGCCAGGAGCAGCTCTGTTTCCAAGAAGTCAGAAGAGCCCAGGTGCCCAGCAGCCAAAGCCCGTGGCTGGGGACCAGGCCGGTGGGAACATGCTGAAGTGGCTGGACACTCACTGTCAATACTCATGCCTGCCTCATTAGGGACAGCTACAACACTTGATTTCTTCCTAATTCATCCAGTTTTTTTTCCAAAATGAAATGGAGGGAAACCAGAGCCTAGGGGTGCTAATTTATGTCTGTACAAATTAAGCTGGAAGCCAGGCTAGTGAGCTGGCCTTGGCTTCCATGCTTCTTCCCAGAGAAACCCAGCTTCTGGCAGGGCTGCTGCAGAGCTCAGCACTGGCAGGTGGGCTCAGGAGAGGACCATGTGCCCAAGAAGGAGCAGGGAGGTTGCAGCTGGGAATGCTGTCCTGTCCAGCCTGGGACAAAGGGATGAGGCTGCATAAAGATTTGAGAAATGGGCAGAAGCAATGGTGTGGGGAGCCATGACAATGGAAATGGATAAGGGGATCATTTAACAGAGGTGGGAGATTAGCCTTGTGATCTTTCCAAAGGAGATTAGGAAGCAGGCAGAGACCAGGCAATAATAGTGCAGCAAAGTGCACAAGAGGCTGGTGACACAGTGAGTTTGGGATTATCCCTGTGGAGAGAAACACTGCAATGAAAAGAAACAACCCAGAGAATCTGGAGAGCACAGCCCAAAGGCAAAGGTGTGGGAAGACAGCGAACTAGCAAAGGTTTAACAACATGGCAAAACAACAGAGAGGCTCAACAGGCAGTGCTGCACTGCCACTGAGGAGGGAGCCCCTGGCTGGCTGTGCCGTCAAGCCAACAGATGGAGCAGCAAGGGGAACGTGGAGTTTGCAAGGCAGAGCCCTCCAGTCAAATCCAATCCAGTCTCACACGGGCGGAGGAGCTCAGCGAGAGGTGAACAGTGGGACACTGTCAGTGTCAGGCTGCTGGCTGTGAGAACAGGACCAGTAAGTGGGGCAGGGAAGGGGACTTGTCCCTTTGCAAGGTCGTGCAGTGCCACCTCCCTCCTCAGCCTCCGCCAGGAACGCTCCCTTCCTATGGCCAGCAAGGACAGAGGCAGCAGTGCAGCATTCAGGGCTGATTTCTATCCAGGACCCTCCTCCAGCCCCTGAAACAAGGTGCACATAATCCATACGGCCCATCTACACACACAAATGCATCCAGAGTCCACAAGTTCAGTTCTGACAGGAACAGCAGCTCCAGCATACTCCTGCCACGTCAGACCCACTGCTTCCCATGAAGCCAACTCCTCCTCAGCCCATCTGAGGAAGGTGGTGGGGTGCTTCTCACCACCTTCTCGGGAGCAAGGTGTTATGTAAGGGAAGGCTTACACTCTTGCACTCCTCTTTCCCAGATGGAACAGCACCTCGCCCAATCTTTAACCTCGGGTTCTGTATCACCTACCACCATGTGCTGACTGTAGGATTTCCTCCAGGTCACTCTCATCTCCCTAGGAATGGAGCATCCCCATGCCTCATGCATCAGGGAGGATAACAGGATTATGCAATGACCAGCATTTTGGGATACTTTCCCCAGCAGCAGGAGGTGCCAGCTATTCATCAGCAGAAATCTTCCTCCCCCTACTTGTCCATAACATCACAGAGTCTGCCCATGATATGGCTTGGGCACAGCCTCTCAGAAAGACAATGCCCCACTTCCCTGGGGGAGCACAAGAGCAGTCCCAGGGACACAGTGCACATGACAAGGTGTCCGAGACATGACCTGCAGTCATTAAAATCCAGCAGAATTGTGCAAAGGAGGAAGGAGGTGGCAGGCTTCTCATGTCACACCATGGCCCTCAGCACCTGCTGGGAAGCAGAAGAGCTGGGGCACTGCAGGGACTGTCTTTGTCACTCTGTCAGGTTCATCTGCTCAGGAATTCAAATGTCACCAACTGGATCTGCTTCGTCTCCCACTGCTGCAAGAATTCATCTTGTTAGGAGACCACAAACGAGCCTTGTGGATGCCCTCTGGATCCTTGCCATGCAAGGGCATGCTGGCAATCAGGCTCCAGCTGAACCCAGAACATTTCTGTTGCTAGGAAGGCAGTGAGGAGGCAGCTGCTGTCCTCACTCCACTTCACCCCACAAGCTCTCTGTCATCCTTGACTCCTTACTGTGACCTCCTGGAATGGCTTACAAGGTGATGGTTAAGTCACACCAGCCCACTGAGTCCCTATTTCAGGATTGTTGCTGTTGGAGCAGTTAAGGAGAGGCATTTCATGTCCCCACCAAGCTTCCTGCTGGAGCAGAGCAGGAGGCTGAGCTGTTCATGCTGCCTTGCAGCTCCTGGCTCCATTACAGAGATGTCCACTTCATGCTCCAGCCACCTGTGTACCACAGGAACACAGCCATTGCTTGTGCCTGTCATCCACCCCTGCAAAGCACCTTCTGCCTCCAACACATGAAAAACATGCCTGCTAAACCCCAGCCAGGACTGGAAACACCATGGGGAGCAAGCAACTGGTCACCCAGCAGATACAAACCCTCTTCTCCCTTAGGGGAACCAGGCAGCCCCAAGCTGCCCTCCTGGTCACCAGCCAGGGATGGACCCTCCAGGGATCTGCCACTGGGCATCAGAGCTGGGACAGACTGGAGCCTGCCCACAGCCACCAGGAGAGCTGACACTGCAGGGTCCAGCCTGAGCACGGCTGCTCTGCACAGTGCCAGGTGAGAGAGAGCAGCTCCTCAGAGGGGCCTATGGACACGTGGCCCAAGACAGGCCAGGAGAGCCCAGACTCAAGGAGAAGCTGTGGGCTGTTAACAGGGATTGTCTCAACATCAGTTCGGCACAGTGTGCCTGGAACTGCTGCACATCTTTGCTCTTCCTGTGACAGGATGTGCTGCTGCCATTGCAGGGGAGCACAAGGGCACATGGAGCTGGTTCCATCCACATCCTGCTGTGACATTGGAGCAACACCAACCACATGAGGAGTTTTTCCATAGGTAGTTGGGGTCAGTCCCTTCCGTTTATTATGCTGCCACACCTGAAGAAGGAATAGATGGAGGGTGCAAACACACAGGGGGCTTGTGACCATTGTTGGGGAGGATCTCCCCAGCCAGCTAGGGCACCACCACAGCCTCACTGCCACAAGCCTCCCCTTGCCTGTGCTGCCGGCACTGGGGCTGCTCTGGGTAGTGCCAGCAAGTCAGCTGGCACCTGGGAGAGTGTGGGGAGACCCCTGGGCGACCCACCAGCCCTGTCCTCACATGCCAGAAACTCCCACCTGCCCAGACAACACAACTCCCCCACACCTTCCTTCCAGCTGGAGCCATCCATCCTCTCCATCTCTCAATGACGAGGTCGGACGCTTCAGTCCCAGGGATTTCAAAGGAACAACAAAACTGCGTGGAGCTGAACGGACCTAAATCAGTTGCTAAAATTAAAAGCTGAAACTGAGCCACCAGCAAGGACTGGGGGGAGTGTGCTGTGTGCCACATCCTCCTCGCTTCCTCACACGCTCCATGCTCGGTGTGTCATCCCTGCTTATCTTAGAACACGGGTGCTAGGTAGTCCTGAGAGGCTTTGCAATTCATTTGCACAGCACCCAGTGCCCTTTGGCTTTCTCCCAGTTCAGCCAGGACAGAGACTCCTTACTGGGCCACCCCCCTATTCCAGGCCCAGACTGGGAATGTTCCCGTTTCCATTCCTCTTTGCTCAGACAGCAGCCTGCTGCTTCAAGTCACCCATCTGAGCTAACGAAAGCAAAGAAATAGAGGCATCACTTCCTCCTGGGGCCAAGCATCTCCTGGGCTGCACTACAAGTGATGTGGACAGCAGCCTGAGGGGCATGTTTCCCTTCAGTTCAGCTCTTGCAAGACCCTTTCCTGGAATATTGCCTCCAACGCTGGGGTCCCCAGCATGAGACAGTCATGGACATGCCAGGGCAGGTCCAGAGGAGGTCACAGAAACAGTCCAAGGGCTGGAACAACTCTAGGGTTGTTCAGCCTGGAGAGGAGAAACCTTTGAGGAGCCCCAAAGTGTGCCTGTAAGAGATGGGGAGTTTTTACCAGAGCTGTAGTGACAGGGTAAGTGGCAGTGGCTTTCCAGCAAAAGCTAGCATGTTAGACTGGATATAAAATGCCTTGTGCTGAAGGTCAATAGGCAGTGGAACAGGCTGCCCAGAGAAGCTGTGGATGTCCCATCCCTAGACATAGCTGGGTGTTCAAGGCCAGGCTGGATGGGGCTCCAAGCAACCTGCTCTAGTGAAAGATGTCCCTGCCCACAGCAGTGGGGCTGGACTGGATGACCTTTAAACATCCTTTCCAGACCCAACCCTGATTCTGGTCTCTGCTGAGCCAAAGCCTAGCAGTGGGAGACAGGGATGAAGCCTGGGTGCCCAGGGCTGTTCAATGAGGGGCAGAAGCCAGCCAGAGGCTAAGGAAGAGCCATTGGCCTAAGAGATGGCTGTGCAGAAGGGAAGACAAATTGCTGGAGGGAGAGGCAGGCAGGCATGCTTTACACCAGTAATACCTCAAGCATCAAGGAAACCCCAACATCTCAGCTTGCAGCTCCAGCAGGGAGCACATGGAGCCAGGCAGGCCCTGCCTCCCGGGGCGACGGCACCCGGAGCCAGCTCCAGCACAGCCGCCAGCACCAGGCTGCCAAGGGCTGCCAACAGCTGCTGCTTCCCAGCCTGGAGAAACTCACATTTCAGAGGTGGTGAGACTGCTCCCACGCATGTGCACTTTACTTTCAAACCCTCTGGGCTGTGAGGTGTTTCAGAAACAGAAGGTGATATTATTGCAATCAAGAAAAGGCCATTTCCGTCAGCCAGCAGGAAAAACGAGCGGCACCACCAGCGCTACGGCAGCGGAAAACAAAGTCTCACCAAAGGATAGGATAACAAATCCTCCAGGTAGCAGAATTCAGAGCCTGACAATTAGCACCTCCCACACCATCAGCATCCTTGCCTGCCCTCAGCATACTTCCCCCTTCCCACGGCAGGCCCCTGTCCTGCCCAGGACACGCTGCCCTGCTGACGTGGCAGCGCCATGGCCCCAGGACAGGAGAAAACCAACCAGCCCCCGAGATCCTCTCCACAGCAGTGAGAGGGAGTGGGAGTGCGTTTGGACTGTGGGAGCCGTGAAACACCGGGCTTGATAGCTTGGGAGAGTTTTTCATTTTCACCTCGGTGAAGGCAGCCTGTCATGCAATTTACACCTTGCCCGCCCACACTTCCAGGGGTCGAATCACCCAGCTGCTCCCAAGGTTCCTCCAGGGCAGGAGCTGCAGAGTGGCAGCTGCCAGGCACGGACAAACTGAGAGGTAAAGGGAGGAGATCGGGGGAGTTGCTGGGTACAGGAGATCCCAGCTTCCTGAGAGGGCTGTCAGGGACCAGGCACAGGCTCCCAGGTCATGGCTGGCAGCTGCTGTCAGAGTCATGAACACTCTTCTCCTCTCTGGGATGGAGATTCCATCCTGTTCTCTAGCAACAGGGAATAAAAAGAAAAGCTCCAGTCCTGCCTTGCTTGAGGCCCTGACACACTCTGGACCTTTTCGTCTTCCAGCACCCACTTGAGTTGCAAGAGAAATCCTGCAGCACACAAAGGAGCATTCATCATCTTCAGAGGCAACTCAGGTAGCAAGTCCCAGAGAGATAAAACATCTCAGAAAGTAGCCACGGGCAGTCAAAGCCCCCAGCATGGGGCTAGGACAAGCCTTGGACAAAACTGCCAGCCCAGACACGTTCAGGTACATTAGTCTGTGTGCTTCCAGGGATGTATCATACTGCCCTCAATCACAGGAATGTCACCTGCAGAATAAAAGAGCAGATGGTGCAAACAAACGCAATTCATGGGGCTTGGGTCCCCCCTGGTGTTATGGTTATTTGATAGTAATTAGTCCTGGAGCAGAGAGTTGCAGAAGTAAAGGAAACTTTTGCATTAAAAAAGATTGATTTTCCTAAAGACTCAGTGCTTTCCACTTTCTCAAGTTCTGCCTTGCTCCTGTACCCACCATGGATAAAATGCCAGCTGGGGAGATGGTACTCACCAGTTTCCCAGAGCTCCACTATATATTCTCACACTCTTCCTCCTACCCGACCCCATTTTCTTCCCCACCCTCCCCGTCACAGCCACGAGCTCTCTGAAGGGGACTTTGGTTTTAACCATTCTGAAAGCTCAAACACCAGATTTTCATCATAAAACAAGGAATCTGTGCAAATCCACATAATCTCTCCTCTCCTGAGGAACCAGTCCTGGGTTCCTGTCCCAGCTCCTAGGAACTCCATTACTATGGGAGCACACAAGTCAACAGCTGCACACGAAAGGAGGTGGACAAGACTGTGGGAGAGGAGGACCACATCTGGAGAGGGCTGCCTCTACTTCAGAGTGCAGATCTCCAGGGACCAACACACTCCTCCCAGCCCTCGCAGGATGCTTCTTCTGCATTCATCACAATGCTGAAGGGCTTGATGCAATGATCTCTGCCATCACGGATGACTGGAGCAATGCTAAATCGCTTTGCCTGCTCTGTTGCCTTGGCAAGGCTGCCAGGAGCAGCAGCTGTGGCAATTTCTCTGTCTCCTGTCAAGGCAGGGCCTTTCAGAAAAGGGATCATCATCCAAGATCATCTCCTGTTGTTCTGTCTCTGCCAGGCAGCCCACTGCACTGCATGGGACACCACACAGGTAAAAAGAGCCTCTTTGAAACTTGTGTCTTTGTCATGTTATTCACAGGGAAAGTCCTAACCTAGAGTGACTTGCTCTCCCCTGCAATGAGACTCTTGTGGCAACAGATCTTCCATGGATAACTTGGAGAGCTCCTCATCCAGGTGGACATTCCCAACCCACCTTGATGGCTTTCAATCCTGGGCCATCATTCACTTGAGTACTTGCCCTTCTGCAACAAGAATGTCCAGACAAGCTGAAGGGTTGTGGTTTGCAACCTTCTCACGCATGTCTTCACCCGCAACAAGTTCTGCCATGAAATCCTCTTGCAGCAAAGCCAAAGCCACAGAAATGGAGCAGGAGCAGCAGTGCCTGGTGCCCACAGCAAATGGGGGCTCTCAGTCTCCTGAGACAAGGTCTGAGCTGCTCCTTCCAAATCTCAACCCTTCCCTCTTGCTCTTTGGATTACAGGCATCTCTAGTTGTTCTTCCACACCTGAATTTGTCAATAACCAGGACAAACTCAGGTGTCACATCAATGACCCCAGAAGGAAAATGGAAGAGTGGAATTAAATACCCTCCCTGTCCATTCCTACCTCCTTGAACAACCTTGTCTTTCTGCAACGCCCCCAGTTCCCAGGCTTCATGGAATATATTTCACGATGAGCTAAGCTCAGCCTCACACCATCCCTTCACAGCTGAGAAAGCCAAAAAGGGAAGCTGAAGAACTTAACCTTGCTGAACTTCCACAGATAAAGCCATCAGCAGCCCAGGGCAAAGCCACAATGCAACCGCCTGATTCCCAGACAAAATAGTCCTCCCTCCCCACCCACAGGGACTTACTGTCAGGCTTATTGGCCTCATTTAGAAGGCAAAGCAGATCCAGAGGAAGAGATCAAGTGGGTTTCAGCCTGTGGTTTGCTGAAGAGGAATAGGCAAGCTGATCACGACATTCATAAGCACATCTCAAGTACAACACGTTGGCAAATCTGAAGTCAGAAAGCAAGTTTCCAGGACAGGAGGATCTTCAAAGCTATCAGCTAAGTGCAGCCAACAGCAGAGAAAGATTGTCTGAGCTCTCACTCAGGGAAACCCTGCACTCACAGGCTTGACCTGGGTGACAGGGTTCCCAATCAGGCTGTCTTATAGGGCAGACACCCATGGGCCACCGGTCACCTTTGGTTCACTGCCCCTCTTGCTCCTCCTTCCCTTGCCCCAGGGACAGATATCTCCATGTTTTAAAAGCAAGCCAAGGCCCGGGACAAGTTCCTTCCTGAATGCTTATAAATGAACAAGAGGCATTTCCCCATGGGCTTCCAGCAAAGCCACCTTCAACCGCCACATCCAAGAGCCTGTACCTCTCTTCCCCAAAAACCTGGCAAAGGACAAAGAGATAGCAACTCTGGCGGGCTCCTGCATGATGAGAATTCCCCCGGTGAGCTCGGCTAATGAGGCCCCCAGAGCCTGCAGCCACTGCAGCCGCTGGCGGTAACGACTCGCCCGAGGAAATCCCCAGCGCTCAAACAGCGCTGGCGGGCACGGAGCAAACGGCACAGCTGGGCAGGCTGCCTGCAATGCAGGAGGAGCTGCGAACACAGGCCAGGTGAGCAGGGGTAAGGGAGGAGAGCCAGCAGCACCAGGCAGATTCATCAGGGACAGCTCCAGGTGTCCTCGAGCCGGGACACGCCATTCCAGCGGCCGCACGTGCTGACCGACTTCTCCATCGGCCCTGCTGCGAGCAAGGCGAGCTGAGGCTGCCCTTCCTCTGCAGCTCTCACCTCCTCCTCCCCAGCTCACCAGGGACCCGGTGCAGGTCCCAGGGGGCTCATTACCTTGGCCTGGAGAGCAGAGTGCCCGCTGTGGGCGGGCGGGGAGCCGGGGGCTGGCGGTGCCAGCAGGGACACAAGCTGAGCACCTCCAAAGCCCAGCTCTTCTGCCGGCAGTGGAGGCAGCAGCAGAGAGGAGCAGCTGCTTTCAGCGACCTTTGCAGTCTGGCAACTGCTCCTCTGCCAGCACAGGATCGTGAGTTTGACTGTGCAGATCAATCAGGAGGAAAACTCAAAGCAGTTAGGCAAGGACAGAGCCCAGCCTGACTCTGTCCTTCCACAAGGATCCTGTGTGTTCCCAGATGTGCTCCATGAGCTGGTAATGCTCTGGAGATGCATCATGCCACTTAGCTTTCCAGATCTTTCCCTCCTGGGAAGCCAACTCCCCATCTGTACCACTGCTCTGCCCTCCCACATACCCCAAACCATACATAGCCCTGTGTAACACCACTGACAGCAGCACATCAGCCAAAGCTGCAGCCACCAGAGCTGCCCCAGATCCTCATTAGTACCTTGAGACCTGAAGGACACGTCTCCTCTTCCCAGTGCTGATGCCCCCCCTCAAATTTTTGGTACCTAGAGGATGGGGAGGACTTTGGGGAAGCATATCTACACATCTGCCCTTCCCAAAGCAGCCACAGCTTGCCACAGGCAGGAAGTGGACTCTGCCTGCTGCAGCTCTGCCCCAGGAAGGCTGCCGGGTCTTGGATAGGAAGAGGGGAGGGATTTGGACACTGGTCCTGTGCCTCAAGGCAGAAATCCAGAGCTGAGCCAGTATTAAGGGTTCCAAAGTAGCTCCCACCAGGAGATGCAGCTTTGCAGGGGAACTGCTGGGAGATAAAGGCAGTGGCTTCTTGGGGTGGCAGGACCTGGGTGGGACAAGTGAACTTGGGACCTAGAGATGCATGTGAGAGAGGAGGAGGAAGATGCAAGAACAGAGACAAGTTGATGGCTGTGCTCCTCCACTGTGAGCCCACAACATCTGGCAGCTCCTGCAGCCACTTCTGCTTCGCTCATTCCTGTACTGCTTGGCAGAGAAGTACCCAAGTAAGTCTTTCTCCACACTGACCTCTTGATAAGCTTTTGCCAACTCACGGTCTGGTTACTGAATCACTGGGAGGACCTTACCCCAAGCTGTGAATCTGCCCAGCGTGAAGTGCAGAGCAGCTGGCCCCAGCAGATGATAGATATCTACCTTCCTGCATGTCAAGGACCTGCCATCAGCTCCAGGCAGAAATAAACCCCTGAGTAAATGAGAGTAACCAGCCATCCAGTAGCAGGGAAAAAATGCAGGGGTCCACAATGGCAACGAGGCCATTGTTTCCCTCCCTGCAGCTGTCCCATGTGCCTTATAACCTTACAGAGTGGGAACAGAGCCTGTCAGCAAATGCATGAAGCCAACAGGCAGCTGCAGACAGGGCCACTCTGTCATCAGCCATGGCACATTCTCTTCATTCCCCAGGCCAGGACACCCCTCCAGGTTTCATTTGAAAGGCAACAGCCCCCAGTGCAATGCTGGGACCGGGGCTCCCCCAGACCAACCACTCTCCCAGCTGCATTAGAGCTCCATCTTCAAGCAGCATCTTTGCCTTAGTGTCCATCCCTGTGAAGATAAGGGACAGAGACACAGTACTAACTTAAAATGTACCAGGAGATTTTCTGGTTGGTGGTGTGTGGAATGGGGGAACAGAAGCAGAAATTTCCAGGGGTTTGTGATGCAAATGTGCCCATCCACTGTGATAAGCAGCCAGAGCCAGGGACACAGAGCAGTTACTAACTTGCCCTCCCCACTCTGTCACCCCTCTTCATCCCTGCAGGGTTGTTATAATTCCTCACATTAGCAAAAGATGCAGGTAAAACCATCTGTCTGTGGAGTGAGCACCCGGTGGTCATTGTACAAGCCGCCAAAATAAAAAAAAAATCATTCCAATTACTCCATAGTGACAGAAAGTCCCAGGCATCCTTCTGCTCTGAGCCTTTGAAATGTAAAGCTGCGCTGTTTGGTGTCATTTAATTTGGAGCTCAGCCTCAGATCAGCAGAGCCTCGCTGAGCTTTAGGAGGAGGCAGCCATGCAAAACATACTTGTGCAAAATTCAGATGTCAGTGGCCTGATAGACAAGCATACCCCAAGCCTCACCAGTAACTCCATTTCATGGCCCCAGCATCTCTCTTTTGCCATCCCAGTGCCAGATGAGGCTGATTCTGTCCCAAAAGCTGTGTTGAGTCTTTGCTCCAAATCAGTACTAGTTTCTCTCTGGTACTCAGGAGAGGTGACTCCCCATCATCATCTCCCCTCTTAGGAAGGTTTGTTCCTCTCCTCCATGCTGGAAGCACATTCTTTTTCAGACTGTGGACCCAGTCTAGCAGACCTGGCAGGGCAGAGGCATCCTACCTAAGGGAGAGCTTATCTCCAACAAACCCAGCAGAAATGCACCTGCTCAAGCCAGGTGTGAGCCTCTGCCCCCCAACACTCACCACAGCATTGAGGAGCCCATGGAAGGTGAATGTTGTGTGGGCTGGGGACAAAGAAATGGGTTGGACTAGAGGAGTCATCAGGTGCTGATCCACTCTTAGGGTAATGGGTATCTTGCATCTCTCACCAACACCAGGCACTGCACTAGATCCTGACAGAAATCAGCTCAAGGGTGACAGAGGACAAGCACTGGCTTGTGCTCCCCAGAGAGATTGTCCCCTCTGCCCACTGTGGTCTTCCAGAAGGGGAACAAACACCTTTCCTTGTTCCCATGCAATGGAAGAGGTGCCAGCAGGTGACCCAAGCAGCACAATGGCCATGAGGAGAATTGCCATGACTTGTTGCTCACTTGGGATGGAGCAGGGGAAGCAGCACAGGAAGCTTGGACATCCTGCCACGCTGCAGACCTGTCACCTGCCTCAGGGCAGCTCTAATCCACAGTAATCCCTTCCAGCCCCAGGCATGAGTGGTGGAGTTAGAAACTGCCACCATTTCTGTTACAGGCTCTGATTTTCCCTGGTATGGCTGAAGCACAGGCTAGATAGAATAAACTGCCACATGCTGGAAAAGACAAGACATAAAAGGAGTCCTGGAGATGAGGATTTACAGGCACTCTCCAAAAGCTTGCACACCAATAATTAAGCATAGCTCAACCTTCCTCTTTCAAGGAGCTTACAGACCAGTCAGCAAGCTGCTCTGGAGCCCTGCAACAGCTGAGGTAGCTGGATATCATGAAGATGAACCCAGTTCTGGCAAAACCAGAGGAGTTCAGAGGGCCAGAATTTGGCAGCCTATCAGGACAATCCAAGTTGTCCTGAAAATAAACAGGCAGTGGGTGTTTGCTCCTCAAATATACTTGGCTGTGTGTAGGTCTGCACTGAACCACTGCACCTCTCCATACCCTGCACCCACTCCCTGTGAGTTCCTGCAGGTCCAGGTGGAGTGACAGCCACCAGATAACAGCATAGAGAGAGGAAAAGTCCATGCTGAGCCCATGAAAGCCTCCCCAAGATGTGAGCAGCTCCACAGACCTCCACACTTGTCATGGTTTTGAGGACTTGCCACTCTTGGACACCTCCAGCCTGCTGCTTCTGCCCAGGGCCATCAGCACACAGCAGCATCAATTCAAACACCCTCCACAGGGCAGCAGCTGCTGCAGGCAGGCAGAGTTGACAGAGTTGTGTGTGTATAATCTCCCTGTCTAACAAAGAGACTCTGAGGGACTTCCAGGGTGACCCTTTGCTTCAGAGCAAACAGCTGGGTTCAGCCACCTCACTGGTGCCCCAGCCACTGGTGCAGCCCCAAAGCTGTGCCTTGCCCACGGCACACAAGCTCTAGGCAGGAGGAGGAGCAAGAACTGATTTTGTTCTCTCATCCCTGTGATCCAATCACCACCCAACCTCACGACTCATCCATCCATATTTTGACTTGCTGCAGAAATGTTTTCACTCTCCTGCCCTCCCCAAAGCAGGGCCTTTCCTACCATTTTATACTAACTACAATTGAAAAAGTGCAAGTTAGTCAGAGCACAATGGTCCCTTTTCTGGAGGTAAAAATGTCACTGCTTTCAAGTGCATTATCTGCCTGCTCCACAGGTTTCAAAGTGGGAGCTTCACAGCCAGGGAAACTGGGCCAACAGCATTTGTTGGAAAAAAGCAATATTTCTATGAAGCTGTTTCACATTTGATCGGGTTCATTTTGCTGTTTCTTAAGCCTGGCACAGCTGGCAAGGTCTGGCTCAGAGGGCTATGGAGAAGAGCCTGTCCAGACAAAATTCATTAGGACTCGGCTAAAATAATTGCAGAGAGGCAGATAAATTTCATCCTTGAATTAATTGACTAGCTGTCAAGAAGGGAAGACCCCAAGGTTCGGGACACTGTCACTGCTGGAAAGATCTGGACACGTCTCCAATGCCTGACAAAGAAAACCTTTTGAACTGATTGCATCCTCTGGGATTCTCTATAAATACATCTGGGCAGAGCATATGTACAGATGAAGTCAATAAAGAGATCTGACAGAAAAGCACTGTAGTATTTTACTCTCCCTCCTTGCCCAAGGCAAACCATTTCAGTTCTTTCTCTTCCTTGGACAGCTGCATGAAATATCCCTGGCTTCTCCTGTGATCATTAATCCTCACTGCAAAGAAGAGGGGGAAGCAAATCTTTTGTCTGAGAAAATCCATCTCTGTGGTAATTTTGCAAGGTTGGACAAGTCATTACAAGGCTGCTCTCCCAACTTTCCAAAGCAGCAGCTCTGGAAGGTGAGGTGGCTTCCTACTCCCTCCTGGGATGAAAATGCCCCCAGACAGGATCACTTACTGACAGCCAACACTGGTCCAGACTTTTGGCTGTCAGGCCATCAGGGATGCCCACACAGCTTGGCATGCATGGGATGGCAGCACTCTTCTTCCACGAGCTGCCTTTGGAAATGTTCCTGAAAAAGGAGCTGGGATAGCAATAGTATCAAAATGCTGGATGTCACAGGAAAGCACCCATTGTGGAAGAGACCTGGGGCTGATATGTCAGCTGGAACAGCTTCCACAGGAATGTGGTGGAGGCCCCACCAGAGGCTTTCAAGATGCAATTGTGTGCTAGATAACCATACTCCTTTTCCCATGAAAGGTTGCACCAGACTGTCTTTGCATGCCCCTTCCAACTTGATCTGTTCCTATTTTTTGATCAATTAGGACTGGGAGACCACAGTGGCAGGAGCCTGCTTCCCACACCAGCTGCTTCCCTAGAACCAGGACTCCCCTGCCTGCTGCTAAGACAGACTCTTGCACAGAGTCAACAAAAAGTTGAGGAAAACCTGGGTGATTTCACACATGCCACAAGCTGCAGAGGCAGGGAAAGAGTCTTTGTAACTTCCAAGGCTCAAAGCTGGTCAGCAAACCTTTCCTGCTCAAAGTAGCAACGTTGTCAGAGCTGCAGTTTCACATCTGCTCCTGGGCAAGAGCCAAATAGCAAAGCCAAAACAGAAGCTGCACAGTTTGCTTGCAAGAGGAAAGGTGTGCACAGGCAGCAGAGCAGCAGGAATGGCACCAGCACAGGCTGAGAAACCATCACGCACTGAGTGGTGCACACCGACAGGCCTGGTGCAGGCAGCACTGAACATGAAGCACGGTCAGTGTTAATTCACTGCCTACCCACAAGGACCAGGGAGAAGGTGACAGCAGATGAGCAGTGGCCTGGGGCTACCACATTGCTCTGGGGAAACAGGAAAGTGGGGATGCCTGCTGCGAGTGGCAGGAGCCGTGACGCAGAGCCCCGGATCCCCATATGTTCCATTAGCCACGCAGGAGGAGCGTGCTCCCCGCAGACACACCTTACACCGACCTGATCTGCTCCACCCCGCTCCACAGCCCCCACGGTGCTGCCCACCAAGCCCCCTTCCACCTGGCTCAGCCCCCAGCCTCACCTCGTGGGCATCCTGCCCTCCCCTGCCCGCTCCACGCTGAAGGCGAGGTCACTCACGCTCGCAGGACTGAAACATCTTTGGACGGTTTTGTCGCTAAAAATATTTAACAACTAGAAGTCGCTGCGAACGCGCAAACTGATGTGATGTGACATCCAGCTGGGGGGTGCCAAGCAGCAGTGAGCGGGCGGCCTCGCTGCAGAGAGCCCACTGCAAACCAGCTGTCAGTGCAGGTCAGCGAGAGCTGAACGTGCCTGCAGAGGCACAGGCACCTCGGGGTCCCTCTCTGCCTCCTGCCGTTCCATGTCACCTTTCGGCCAGGCTCGAGCTGGAGGGTCACAGAGCCCACCCCTCGCCTGCTCCTCCTGCCCAGCCCAAGATCCAGAGCTTCACTGGCTCCTGGCAGAGAGCACATGCCAGACAAGGCTGTTCTCCAGCGCTGCTGACCAAGCCACTCTGGTCTCCTTGCCCTCAACATCAACCAGGTTGGCAGACAGCCAGGAATGGTTCATGAAGAGCGCACAAGCCACACATGACATGACCTACAGCCCAGCTTGGGACCATGCAAGGGCTCCCCCAACACTTTCCCTGGAGCCTGTATCCTTACTCCCAACATCTGACAGCCCATGGCCAAGCAGCCTGTCACACTGTCAGCTCTGGTCTCGTCCTTGCCATCAATAAAGATGGACACATCAAATCCTCTATGACTCTCCACGATTTTTCCCCCTGTTATTATTTGATGTGTGAGGATCACTTCCCAGCAGTGTCAGGTAACCTCCTGTCTTCCTGGGAGCCCTACAGACCTTTATACCCAAGAGCACATGGGCTTAAACTGAAGGTCATCCCACCCAGCCAGGCAGCTGAGCCAGCACCCCTAACCCCAGCACCCTCTTTAAGCAAATTAATTCCCACAGTCACACTGGGGCATAGGAAAAAGATAGGAGAAGGATCAAGGGCTCCATTTCCAGAAAGCCACTGGCATATTCTGCAGGGTAACCCATTGATACAAAGAGGAAGAACATCAACTGGATGAGTCTTTCAGACCCACATGATGAGACACTGAGGGCAGCAATGTCCCAGGTTAGTGGTGGTAAGCTCTGGATAAAGGTATCCTGCTCCTCCTCCTCTCTAAAGAGATGGATATATGGCTTTGAGTGGCCTTTGCTCAGCAAGGGCTCCACCTTGGGCCTCTGGATGCCAGGGCTTCCAGGAGAGCAAAGGAGTTCATGAGGACAGATGAAGCTGTAGCCAAGGAACACAGGACTGAGCATCTGTTAGTAATTCCTAGACCTCTGGAGGAAAATTCAGGCAGCAGCTGATTGGCTGAAGCTGCCACTGTGATCAGCTCTCATGCACGTGCAGGCTGAAGCCTGAGATGCTCACATACGACAAGCTGGCATTTAAAAATGCTTCATGCACAGAGCCTGAAATAAATAAACTAAATCATCCAGGAGAAAGAATTTAAGTGGAAAAGCATCCCAATAATTGAGCCCTTTTAGCAAATGTTTTATTAGCTCCCAACCCCCAACACAGCCAAGCAGAAGGATGGCCTTTAAAACACAAACCACCTGGGATGGGAACACAGCTCCACAGACCTTCATTTAAAACAGCAGGGAGAAAAGGATTTTCAACAGATCTGAGCAAAGGCAGCAGGCTCAGCAGCATGGTCAGGAGAGCCAGAGGGGAAAGATGAGGTACAACCTCACAAGGGTGCTGAGGCTCAGCTGCAATAAAGGACCACTTGGGCTCCCAGCTCCCCCCAGACAGAGGCATCCACCTTATGGAGCTGTTTGGGGCACTAGGAAGGGTAGAAGAGTCTGAAGGATGGCACAGATTCTGGATAGGTCAGCCAGGGGAAACCTCAGCAGCACCAGTGAGAAGGGAGGAGTGTTCGCTGAGTATTTCTGCACTGAATTTAGGACAAAGTCAGACACATGGGCAGAGGATGCGGGTGAAATGTTCGTTCTTTCATGACAAGATAAAACACGTGGCTCGCAGGCCCAGATAACACACATTTTAACATGCTCAAGTCCCCACTGACAAGCTGTCCACATGTCAAAGGGAGATCTCTGGCCAGCTGGAGATGCTAAAAAGTCCCAGGAGAGACAGCAGCCTGTACCTGCCAACATTCAATGGGTAAATAACTGACTTGAACAAGCACAGACTGGCCAGGCAAAGACAGCCAAGAGAAAATATACGGATGGCTGCAACTGGGCCAGATCACCAGGAAGCAAAGGAGATCATAATAATTAATGCCAACCAACACTCGTTTACAGCTGTCAGATCCTGTTGGCAAACAGGATTTATTTCTGTGGGGAGGGCGGGCTTGACTGATAAACAAACCAGCACTCGTGCCATTCAATCAAGCTCAGAGAAGACGCAGGACTTGGCATTGTTTCCCATCTCTAATCGAGAAACTACAACTCCATCAAAGGGCAGAGGCACGTGTTTGAAGTCCCTATTAGCTGGCTCAGATCAAACCCAGGACTGGGGATCTGTGGCAGGGGACAAGATCTCCACCAGAGATTCAAGTGCTACAGCAATACGACCATTGCTGAAATAAAGCATCTGTTTGAGCTCCTGACAAGTCACAGAACTTTCTATGTTGAAAATAGGTCCAAAAAAGCAACCAGAAATTAAGGTCAGAAAATATGGAAAACAACTGGAAAATATGGGAACTTTAAAAGCTTTGTGTATTTAGCTTAGCAAAGAGAGAGGCAAGAGGTGACTGCATCCTAAATTGCCACAGCTGACAAGGGGAGTAAAGCTTGCTCCAAGCTAATGGTCCAAGGAATAACACATTTCCCTGGCTAAACAGGAACAAGCCATGTCTTTCTAGCACCTTGTGGAGCTCCTTTTATGGGGAGCTGAGGTGTGGAGGAACATGACAGCCCCTGGCAGGCAGGAGCCAACCTGATAGTCTCCCAAATCTTTCTTGGCATCACAGAGTCCATGTCAGCCATTCTTGTCTAAGATTTTCACTGTAAAGGAGTGATTCACAAGCCCATGGAAGTGGGAAACTTGTGATTACAGAGCCCAGGGGAAGGAAAAAAGCTGGGAGTTCAGCTGAAGTTGGAGCACACCTTTACAGGACCATCTAAAGAGATAAAACCCCAGTTTTCCAAGTTAGGTAGAGTCAGAGTTTGAGGTCAGTCAGCTGGTGCTCTGGAGGCTGCAAGGCAGTCAGGATGATACTGGCATCTACTTCCACATCCTCCTTGGCTGAAGACACAACAAAACTGACCCAAAAAAACCACAAGAAGAGGCCGTGTTGAAGCAGGCACTTCTAGGGCTGCAGTGGGAGACACCTGCCAGCTCTGCCTTGGATGCAATTAGCCACCTCTCCAGATGCCAGAGGAGACCAACAGCCAGAAGGTCCAAGCCCACCCACCTGGCAGTGCCCACCAGATGCCAGAATGGATGCAGAGAGATGCAGGGACACACAGCCCACCACAGAGAGCTCATTACACCTAAACCAGAAGAAACATGTCTTGAAATGGCAGGAGGTTACAGGGGAATAACCTGCTCCCAGAGCTGTCACAAAGAGTCCCCACCAGAGAAGAGCTTTCTCCTTTGCTCCCAGGAGTTGGGAGTGCCAGGTCTGACAGGCAGCTGTGCTGTGGGACAGGAGTGCACATCCCAGGAAAGCAGGACATACCTGCCTGGAGGCAGGGAGAAGCAACATCAGAGATTATTAGGGAGGAAATGCTTTTAAGGGACACCAAATAACCCCAGCCTATGCCTTAAATAACCCATGTTCAGAGTAATGAACCAGCTGCCTCTCCTGAGCTCCTCAGAAGGTGATTCTAGCCAGTGAGTCATTGTCAGTCAGCCATCCCAGGGGAAGGATGTCCTCTTACCTGCCAAGGATGGCTGCAGCCATTTCCCCACCGCTCCCAAAAGCCAGGCCTGCACCAGAAGTCTCACAGAAATGCCAGTTCCTGAGCTCACAAGAGCCAGGGGAACAAAGATGTACTGCAAGGACAGCCTGGATATGAGACCTCCTGCTCCATGCCAACTCATCTCCCTTCCACCCTTCATTAAAGGAGACTGTCACCCTACTGCTCTTCTTTAATTCTTGTATAAATTTGTTTTTAACTTTTCCTGTCCCTCCAAAGCCATGGCAGACTGGGAAACACAAAGTCCACACTGCTGAAAGCCAGCACCACTGCACATTCACTGCTTGAGAAACATGAGCCACAAGCATTCCTGGTAACTTCTGCACAGCACCAGCAAGCCCAGAGGGAGCCACACATCTCATCCACATCCACCAACCTTTGGGACTACATATCCCCAAGTTAACCTCAGGGAGAGCAGTGGGAAGGTCACTGGAGTGCCAGCTGTGGTAAGGCTTCTTTCAACTCTGGCCCCGACTCCCCTCCCACCTCTCACTGTCCTGTTTCCTCTGCTGGACCCCAAACCCTCAGCTCCTTTGCCCTACATGCCCCCTCTCCTCTCATCCTCCTCCCATTCCTCTTCTTTATTTTTCAGCATCTCCAAGCTTTCCCCACCCTCCCTCCTCACCTTGCAAGCCTCTTCCTGCCTTCCTTCAGCTCCCTCTCCATCCCCAGCTCTCCCACACCTTCTTTCTAGGACTAGGCAGCCATGTCATCCTCCCTCCACTTCAGCTAATTCCGTCTCTCCATGGGAGCCAGCGTTTCATCCCTGTAACTAAGTCCCCTTTCATGCCTCATGGCTTTTGTCTTCCGACCTCCTGAGATGGGAGAGCTGTGGGGGACCTACTCTTGGCAGGCCTGAATCCCAGCTCTCATTAACAGCACCCTTCCTAAAGCAGGAACACAGGAAATAAATAAATAAAGCAAATCTGTCTCGCTGCTCTCTCGGGTTGCTTAAGGGAGTTGGGCTCTGGGGGTGGGATGAAGGATGCTATTTGGAGAAGCTGTCTCCATGGCAACCCCCATTCCCACCACCAAGCGGGCACAGGTCACCTGTTTCCATGAAAGTTTCCCCCTTCCCTCCCCATCCCTCCAACCCAGGAAGTGCCAGCACAGCCCCAGGGGTGCAGACAGTCCAGGCCGAGGGACAAACGACATAGAAGCAGCAGGGATGCTGCTGGCTCGGCTGCAAACGGCCTCCCGAGTCCCCCATGCCACACTGGAGAAAGGCAGGGCATCCCCACGGTGCAGCATGAAGGGAGCAGCAGCATTCACTCCCCTCTGCCCCATCGGGCACGGCAAACCCACCCTCTTCCTGCCCGTGTCAGATGGGCAGGGGGCCCCGCCCTGCTGCAGGACATTTGGACAGACACAGGCACCCTGACCCACGTCCTGCTGGGACTGGGGCAGAGATTAAAATGTGTCCCCTCCCTCTGCACGTGGCTGTGGCGCTCTGTTTCCCCACGATTTCAGTTATTGTAAATCGAAATCCACCGCTCCCATTAAACACAACCAGGTGCTCCCAGAACAGCCCGTGGTTCCCTTTTTAGCTCTAACAACTCCATCTCTCATGCGACAGATGCGCTGCCGGGACCTTTCCCCGGCTCAGGCAGCGCCTCGGGCGGCGCCAGCCCGGTGTCTCGGAGCGCTGCCGTGGCCAGCTCCCACCCACGCCGGCCCCTCCGTGCGCCCGCGCGTCCGCCACAGGGCTGGCAGCAGCGCCTGATGCCCCCACAACAAAACTGGCACAGCTCCAGGAGGAGACAGGATGAGAACAAGGGACTGGTTCAGCTCTCCAGAGATTGGTTCTGCTCTCCAGAATGGGGGGAAGGAGCAGCGGTGGTGTCACTGACTGCCAGCACTAATGCATCTTCCGCCAGTAGCAGAGGGCAGCTTCCTGCGGCCGAGGTGGACAAGAGGGTCGGCAAAGAGCCCCCAGCTGAAGTTCCAGGATTGGCACCCAGGCAGCCATCCTGCAGCACAGCGCAGGCTGGAGGGATTCACACGGTTCCCCCACAAGGCTGGGAGTTTCGCCAGGAAAAGTAAGTTTATAAATAGTGTGTTTCAACACGAACAAACGAAAGCGTCAGAACTCGACAGTCAGATAAGCCAGGGGCTGAGCACCGGCCCCTCCACAGCATCCTCCCCCACTGGGAAGGACAGTTCCTTCCCTCCATCATCCAGCTGGCCAGGACCTTCCTTGCTCTCTGGAAAGCCTGCATCTGGAGATGTCTGTGTCAGATGTGCTGCTTGGGAACACCCTTGCCACAGCTGCTCTGGCAGCCAAAGCAAGGCAGCAGAGCTGGCTTCAAAAAGACCACAAGCAGCAGGAATGGCCACTCAAGGCAAGGGCAAACACAGCCCACAGCAGCCAGCTGCCCAGCCAGGGCCAAGATCCACAAATTTCAACGTATTGCTTGAAAGAAAGTTTTCATAAGCCCACAGGCCAGAAAGTTTCTAACTTCTCCTCCTGTCCCTGAAGAAGACAGCTGCCCCACTGGTGAGGCTGGCACTCAAAACAGAAGTTCCATGGCACGAAGCATTACACCAAAGGGCACATACCTGCCAGATCCTAACAACAAGAAAGAGACTCAAGGGGAAAAATCATCTTTTATCTCTGTGTTAAGGAGAAAAACAGCAAGTTATTAGAAGAGAACTTGTTTCTCGTAAACACAAAACAGCAGAAAAAACACTCCTGTGCCTACCAAGAGAATGGAAGGACATCCCTGCTGGGGAACTACCTGCCAGATTGCAAAGGAGGAGATCTTGACGGTAGTGCCCAAGGGAAAATATCAAGACATGACATGTCAGAGCAGCCCCATCAGCTGTCAGGAAGAGAAGCCTGTGAGAGCCCACCGAACACATGCAATGCTCCTCACGCCACACTCGCTTACCTTGATGTAAGTGTCAAGGGCTGGGTGGACACGGTTGACTGCCAGATGGATGGACAGCGGTGTAGTGAACGGGAAGGTCGCCATGACCACGTGGCTGGGAGCAGGGAAGCTGAAGATCTTAAAGCCATACTTCTGGAACCGTTTGATCTGCTCTTCCGACGGCTTCGCGTCTCCCTCGCTCAGGATGCGGCCTATGGCGAAGCGGCACTTCTCCGGAGACACCTGATTGAAGGGGACAGACAGACAGTGTCAGAAGGAGAGAGGCTTGAAACTGGCCAAAACCTCAGCTTGCTGAGCTTGGAGGCAGGAGATGACCATAAACCAATAAAAGCACTGGCCCAGCATGATCAGGCACACCAAAGCAGGTGCCCAGTCCTAACCCAGGCTGATCCAGGCCTAAATCATCTACACTCCTCCCAGCCTAAATGCACAGCCTAGTGGGGAAAGTGCTGCTCCTCTCCTTGGAGGAACCTGCAGTAGAGAAGAGCTAAACCCTCACTCAGTTTGCCTCCACCCCATCCCTGAGGAAGTCCCCTGGCAGCCATGTGCACATGCCACCAACCACCATGGAGAGAAATTCAGAGGCTCCCAGATCCTTCCAAAGTAGGCACACTCAGTATGGCAGTTTTGGGGTAAGGAAACTGAGGCAGGTAAGACCTGCATGCAGTCACCCAGCTGTTTGTAGTAACACGAAGAGAAATATATTCACTTCCTTCTATCCTGAACCTCAACGACATATGAAACATAAAAACACTCTCTTTACAGGTTTGAGGATGTCTCCCATTAAGACAGGGAACGAAGGGCTCTGCCCAGTAAGGGTGTGCAAAAGCCCTGCTACCAGCACAGTGATGGCCCACGGGACTCCAGCCCCCTCCACACCAAAGCTGACCCAGGCCACAACTTTCATTTTTAGTTTTCAACAAAATCCCACCACTTGAGTTCAAGTTTACCCACAGCCCTGGGCAAGAACATGGGAGGGGGCTGGACAACCCAGCCACTTTCCCTGATAGAACCTAAGGGCACAAAGGTGTCACAAAACTCTCACAGGGACAATGTGAAGCAGAGAGAGGATGCTCCAAGGCCAGCGTTTTATCTCTTCCCATCCCCACACAACGCCACAAGGGGATCCATGCTCCCCGATCTCATCCCTAACTTTGCTGTACTAAAGCTCACCAAAGCTTCCTCCTGCAGCACAACCACTCTCTGCACTCCGTGCCTGCCTTTCCCTTGAACACCCTTTCATGTCGCAGGCAGGACCATTCCGGAGGGGCAACACAAGTAGGTGTAAATGGAAGGAAGAAAGCAGCCTGTGGAGCAGCATCCATCAGGCTGGGGACACATCTCATGGCTCGCTCTTGCCCTCCTGTGCTGCAAGAGGGAGCTGCAGACAGGGCCGTGCCCAGCATCCATCACCCATCCGGGCAGGAAAGGAGAAGCAGATCCACCCCAAAGACAGCAAGAGGCAGCCATAAATGGCATCCCTGGGAAAAGAGCCAGATGAAACAAGGAGATATGGAAATCCAGATTAAATTCCTTTAAACATTCAATCTCCATTTATGTCCTGAGCAAAAACAGCCCAATCCCAGCCCCAGAGCAACTGTCAGAAGCACCAGAGCTGCTGAATTGGGCAGCAATGCTAGGCCAGGCATGTTTGCTTTCTCCCTTCTCCTTTTACCTCTCCTTTTCACAGTATGTGGCCCCAGAGACATCTTTCCAGGGGTAGTAACCAGGCAGATTTACCTTCATGGAACGGAAAGGAAAAGAAAGGAAAAGGAAAAGAGAGAAGGAAAGGGAATACTCCACTTAAAACCAGCTTTTCCCTCACAGATTTGTTTTTTCCAGTTGGCAGGTGCTGATCAAAGCCTCTGGTCCCCCAAGCATCCTGACAAAGAAGTTCTGGAAATTATTACTTAACCTATCCATCAGCTTTGCCAATTGGAACAAAACCCATTTCTGCATTCACAGAGCATTTTGGCCTTATCCATCCAACACTTGGGCACGGGTTTGTGGCTGAGCACATGGAGCGCAGGCAAAAGGCCCTGGCATGTGCCCACAGCTATATGTGAACAGGAGCTTGGCTGGAGCTGAGCACAAACCCACCCACCACATCCATTCCTTGCTGAGGAGTTATTTTTGTTCCTGACAGAGGTTGGAAAAGGAGGGAGAAGTCCTCCAGGCTGCTAAATATTAAATAAAANAATTAAAAAAAAAAAAAAAAAAAAAAAAAAAAAAAGAAGTTGAAATTAATATTAATCTTGTCCATTAAAACACATAAAACATTGCTGGCAGGGTTTTGGCAGCACTCAGGGGGCATCCTTGTGTGAATGTTGGGAGAGCCAGGAGTCAGCAGGGAGCCCCAGAAACGCTGGTGGCAGTGGCTGCCCTGAAGCCTGGCATGACCCCGAGGCAGCTCACATGCTCCAGGCCATGGGGCTCCCCCCAGCCCCACTCCCAGCCAAGAGCTGCATATGGCTGTTGCTCTCCAGTTCAGCATTCCCATCCTTTCTCCAAGCCAGAGCTTCCTTTGACCATGAGTCCACCAGCACAGTAATTGTCACATGGCACTTGCTGGCCACCAGCCCCTTCCTGTCCCAGTGCTGGGGGCACCAAACCCCCCAGCAGCCATGGCTGGGGGTGGCTGTCTGGCCAGAGCCCTCCAGTGCTCCACTCACAACACTGCAGGACACAGCCAGCACGTTCTGCTGCCTGATGACAAAAGGCCTATTTTTGGAGGCAAGTCAACATCCGTGGCAAGTGGCCAGCTCTGGGCGGGCCAGCTCTGCCAGAGGGTGCTTCACCGAGGTCAGGAGAGCACTGAGAATGAGGAGGAAGAAGAGGAAATCATCTCTTCCTCTCAGGGGAAAGGCAGCCTGGGTGACCAATCCCACCCTGCAGAACCTCCAGGAACGAGGAGCCAGCAGTGCACACCATCTCCCATGCCATCATGGCTCAGTAGATACAAGCACATAAGGAGCCCCACGGGACACAGAGGTGCTCTGCACCTGAACCAGCACGTTAGGTATGAGCACTGCACTCTCCAGTCAAGAGACCAAGCCACAGCTGGCCCTTTCTTCACCTGCCCAGAGGCAAGAGAGTCATCTGCCCAAACACATTCTCACTCTAGCACCCTGCCTGGCCTGACCTGCCTGTTGGTGAAATATGGATCTCTGTGGGGACCACTTCAGGAGCCACAGATCAGCCTGTGGAAGGTCCCACCAGCAACCCAGCAGACCAGGTCTGACACTGTGCTTGTGGATGGCAGGTGAGGGGAGGCTCCTGTCACTATGCAGAGCTGTGGGCACTGCAGCTATATCTTGCACAGCCCCCCTGTGCCCCAGCCACCACACTGGCTACAGAGATAGGCCAATGTCACCTGCTCAATGCCATGAGCAAAGGCAGCTGTTTCAGAGAAGGGCAAGGTCTGCCTGCCAAGCCTTGGAGGACAGGTTAGACTCTTGCCACAAGGAGGAACAGCTGGCTTCCAAAACCCTGGATGGCCACCAGAGGCAAGGCCTGCAGCCCCCTCTCCAGTCACAGGGTGAAGGCAGAGATGCAGCAGGTGCAGGAAGAAGACAAAAAAAAGACAAGACCTGGAAGGGGAGGCAGTTTGACCCTGCATTGATAGCCCAAATTTTCAGGGTCAGGTCAGAATTACTCCTTCCTAGCCTCACCTGGAGCTACCAGGGAAAGCATTCCCTGTGCCAGCCAGGGCAGGAGTTACCACAAATACCCTTATCAGTATCTGTGGGCCCCAGCAGTACAGGCTTTTACTAGCCTAGACTTTGGCAAACAAAGAGCCAAGGCACAACACCCTTGTCACAATGTCAGCTGAAAGGCTGTAGGGGAAACACAGGCATGTGCACATCACATCCCTGGAGCAGGACAGCACTGGGAATGCACACTGAGCCCTTCCCACAGCACTGAATGCCTGCTCTGTGTCCAGAGACCACGGCAGAACAAGCAGCAGCATCAGGATACTCAGCTCCAGGTGAGGCCCTCAACACAAGGTTACAAATTAGTGTCAGGGAAATGGCCACTCTGACCACATGGACACCGTAGCTCCTGCCCCAAACCTGACACTTCATCCAGACAAGTGTCCAAGCATGCCTAATCAAACCCTGCCTCTGCCCAGCTCATCCTAAGGAAGGATCCTTGCCATCATCCTTCCCAGGCCAAGAAGAGGCACCACAGTGTCTTCTCTGCCTCCCGTGATCCAGGCAGGCAGAGACAAGTCAGGGCATCACAGGATACAAGGACACAAGGTGGCTGAACACGCCAGGCTCCTCTGTGCACAGCCAAGCTCAGTGCCTTCTCACCTCCAGTATCTTCCTGTCACAGCTCACTCAGCACTATGTTTTCATGGACAAGTTCTTCCTTCAACCAGGTCCAATCCTTGGGACAGCCATCTTGCAAGCAACAAAACAACGTTTCTAAAACAGGACCAGATACCCCCAGAGCAGAAGCACTGGGTGAGAGCTATCAGCCCAAGCACTGTGCCCTGCACCAGCCCCCAACACACGAGCCCAAGCACACATGCACAGCTGCTGGCCTATTGTCCCTCCTCCCCACGGATTCCTCCACGGTCACACTAGCTACTGCAGAATTACCAGGGAGCCAGGCTGTCTGCCCCAGACAAATGCCCACATGCCATTATTTGGAAACCCCAGAGTCACTCAGCATCAGCAGCCAGGTTCCGCCCCCCCAGCAAGTTCTGATGCACTTTTGTTTGTTCCTTGCCTTTAACTGTTCCCATGGAGTACTGGGCTCTGGCTGGCAGCCATCAGGCAGCGTGCTTTCTGCTCACCTCTCAGCCTGAGGAGCATCATGGAGCAACTGTTTCATCAGACAGGAGCCCTCAGCACGCAGCACCTAAGGTTTCAGTAAGAACTCTCAGGGGATGGAAGAACTACAGGGAAGCTCAGAAACATATGAGAGCACTAGAAACGAGAGAAGGAGTATGGATGAGAACAGACCAAGCTTTTGAGAAGAGACCATCTGCTTTCAGCCACAGAGCTACAAATCCAGAAGGAGCCTTGGCTGCACTTCCAGGGAACATGCCAAGGAATGCCTCACCTTGGGGTCATGAACACTGGCTTCTGTTCCATAACCAGCTCTGTTATCCTGCTGATACCCTGTTCAGCAGAGGCTATCAGAAGATACCAAGCTTTGCTCACCCAATGCCTTTCAGTCAGGATTATGCAAAACCACTCTGTTTTCAGGTGCTTTTCCCCAACACAGGGTCCTCTGTAGATCTGGGAGACCTCATGAACCCCAGTGCTCACCCACAGAGGATGAGCTGCCCATGCCTGAATGAAAAAGAGTTAGGGAGCACCCCAAGCTGGGAACCATGAGAGCGTGCTGGCCTGGCTGGGCACACCTTACCGTGTGAGGGTTGTCGTAGTAGACGCCGATGGAGCAGAGCTTCGAGGAGATGCTGCAGCCATCCGTGAAGAGCTGCCCGGATTCTCCATACGGGCCCACCCTGAACTTGTAGGCCAGTGTCATGTTGCCGACAGGGGGGGAGCCAGCACTCACAACCACCTCGGTGAAGAGCCCCGAGTAGACGACGAAACCGAAGACAGTGAGCAGCAGCAGCAGCACCAGCGCCGCGATCAGCCCCAGCAGCACCCAGTCGGTCATGATGGACACCTGGTGCTCCACGGCTCCTGAGGCACTGGCAGCAAGGGCACAGGGAAAAGGAACGGCAGTCAAGCTACCACCTGGGCAAAGAACTGCTTTCTAAAGGGATTTATTTGAAGCAAAATGCACTCTCTTCCAATTCTTCTTATGCGTGAAGCTCAACAGAGTGGAAATCCCCCAGAAGCTCCTGTATATTAGTGCCACATTGCATCAGCCTGTTCCAATTGGCCACCAGGTACAAATTATATTGCTTCAGCGCCACTTGGGAACGAGGAGGTTTTGAAGGGAGGACAGAAAGGTATCATCTCCATCTCCCCAAAACTGTTCAAATCCAGTTTTGCATCCAGGAGACACCAAAACCACCCTGGGAGCCTTCATCATCAACAGATAACAGATGCACAGCACTGGGCTAAGGATCAGGGAACCATAATAAAATAATTTATCATTTATAGGTATTTATAGCTATTTATAGCTATTTATAGGTATCAGGCCTACTCTAACCAGGGCAGCCCCTTTGTCAATACATCTAGAACCTTCCTGCAATGACCAAAATAGGACCACACCAGTTCAGATCCAGATCCAAGCACTCAGAGAGACTCAGAGGAAGCTGAAGACCCAGCTAGAAAAAGCATTCCCAACACACTCAGGTACAATGAATTACTGGTATTCCTTTTAGGTGCCTTTTTTTAAACTAAAAGAGTCTTTAAAACTTCAACAAAGGCTTCCTGTTTTGTTTGGCATCTCTTCTCTTGGGCTGACTGTGGGACACAGAGCCTGGTGAATGCCTCCTGCTTGTTTTCACCCACCAAGCATAACCACTCTGGGGAGTTGCAACCCAAACCATTTCAGAAGAGTTGTTTGTGTTTTTTACTCCCTTGAAACACAGCTCTGCTCACACAGGGAATGGTTGCAATGCTGCCCTGGGAGTTTCACAGAAGGTAAGCTTGGAAGCCAGCGCTGAAGTAAACAATCCTTTACCTCTGTGTTATAAACACACTTTGGCCACAAAGTGTCATTCAGCAAGGCTGCTGCTTGTTCACCCTGCTTTACAAGAGAAAAGCCACATCCTGGTAGGAAGCACAGGCGGCTCAGCTCTGCTTGAGCAGATATATGACAAAAGCAAAGCCCTGCTGAGCCCAATCCGGGGCCACGCTCCCAGGCCAGGCACCATCTCACACCATGACCCCACTCACCTGAAAAAACCAGCTCAGCCCAGAAATGCTTCAAGACATCTGATCCACAGGGGTGCGGGATCTGTGGCGCTGCAGCAGGAAAAAATAAGTATCATTGCTTCCTCTCAAACTCACGGGACCAAAAGCAATTGAGCTGCGGCAGAGCAGCCGAAAGGTACCCAGTCACCTCGGACCTGCTCCCCAGAGGAGGGGTGTCCCGAGAAGAACCTCCTCCTGCAGGACCACGCAGGCCAAGATTTCTTCCCAAAACTCTGCGGCTGAATGCACGGCCACCAAGACACATGGAAATGAGAAAGGAACGGTGAAAGAGGACGATGTCCTGCCTGTGCTGGAGTGTCCCAGCCCGGCGGTCCCCGGGGACACCGGAGCCGCTCCCGGAGCTGCCCCCGGGTGCCCCGGCAGCAGCGAGCTCCCGGAAGGATACACCCGCTCCCGCAGCGCCTCAGCTCCTCCCTGTAACCAACACAGACCTGGCACTTCCAATCACGGCTCCGGTGATTCCCCCGAGCTGCCAGCCCCACGCCCAGCCCCAGGGCCCTGATGGCAGCCGCCCCACAGGACAGCAGGGTATTTTTGGCTGTTCTTCCCGGTTCCCGTGGCTCGTTCCCCGCCGGCACTGGCAGCACTGCCGGTTTCCCCCAGCCCTCCTCACGGGCCGGGGATGTCACCTCCCCTTTCCGGCCGGGATGCCGACCCTCCCGGTGCCCGTGCCCGGCGGTGGGTGAGGGTCTGCCCCGAGCGGCTCCGCAGTCCGGCCTGCCTGCTGGCAGCCGCAGCCCTG
>VZTB01005693.1:443573-456512 GCA_013397245.1 Thryothorus ludovicianus | reverse complement strand
GGGCGGGGCACCCCGAGGGCTCGCGCGCCCCTGAGGGGCCGCGGTGGGGCAGAGCGCCCCCTGGCGACGGCTCGGCCTCAGGGTGGCCGCGGGTTCGTGTCCCCCCAAGGCTCCACGGGGCTCCACACAGCTCCCGGCTGCTTCCCGATCCTTCCCAGCGCCTCCCCGGCTGCCCAGCCCTGCAGCCCGTGAGCCCCTCCCTGCGCCGAGCAGGAGGGCTGAGGATGTAGGGCTCGCAGAGCACCGCAGCAAAGCGGGGGGCCCTGCCCTGCCCGGCAGCGCCCAAGCCCTTCCCAGCAAACCCGGGTTCCATCGCTCGCAGGTTCCATCGCTGGGGATGTTGCAACCTGGCAGAAATATCTTGGCTTCTGCCTGTGCTTGGGCTTTCCCGCTATCCCGCTGGAAGGAAAACCAGCCAGACATCTCAGACAGCACTGCCCAGCAAGGGGAGCACCAGGAGAGCTAAGCAGCAATCTTCACACCTCTCTGAACTCTCTTCAGCCTCTTCAACCCTCTTAACTAGGAAAGTTTGCTCTACATTGGTCCATGGGCCACCTCCAGATGCAGCAACAAGGAGCAGAGGAGTTTGCTGCAGCCTCTTCTGCTGTGGTTTCACATCCATTTCCCTACATCCCAACCCCCTTCACTGGGGTTATTTTTTTGGTTTTGTTTTTTTTTTTTTGTTGTTTGTTTGCAGAGGGAGCCCAGCTACTGCTTTTCACCAATGTGCTCATTTATGAACAGCAGTGTGAAATACTGCAATACTTCAATACTTGCCTTTGTCCAGCAGCTTCCTAGTGAGGATCTTGAGGCTTTCCATAAAGTGAAATTAGTTAAACCTGAGAGGCCCTCCTTGTATTTGACATTATAACTCTTTTGCAGCTGGAAGAAAATATTCCAGCTTGGTTACATGTCTCGCCTGGAGCCATGCAGTGAATCACTGGCAAGAAGAGGAACAGAACTCAAAAGCCCTGTAGCTACCAGCCCTGGCCATCAGACACTTCTTCAAGCCTTTTAAGTTCTTTAAATCTGCACACATTTAGTACATGACGCATATGTTCCTCCATTACAACAGGAAACATTAAAATTTGTGTCTCATTTAACAGCTTCATGCCTTCACTCTGAACCAGTACATTGGAGGGAGATGAAGCAGAAGGATGTAAAATGTGCTCTCCAGCAGGGCCCTCTGTGTCAGGGTAGGGCAGGCACTTGGTCTCAGCAGATTTGTTTGGGCCCTGGCCCCTCACATCTCTAATAGGGGATGCAGGTCAGCCCAAGCTCATTTGAATTCTCTCTAAGTGGCAGTCAGAAGTGGAGGTGTGTTGTGAGCAGAAGCAGATGAGGGCAAGTTGCTCCACTTCTCAACCCCCAGCCAACATTTCTCCATCTACTTTAGCCTCTCTGTGGGGAAACTCCAGCTCCATCCCAGCATGAGCAGGCAGAAATGATGCTCAATAGGGCAGCCACCTTATCTCACTCCTGCAGGACTCCACATTGCCTCAGCAGGGTACCTGTGCTGAGATATTCAGCTCAGCCTTGGCCCAGTCCTTGGCTTTCCAGTGCTGCTCACACCTGCTGGACCCTCCGTCCTCTGCTCCAGGACAAGATATTTTATTGTCCTTCCTCTCTCAGTTGCCTTTACCTGCTGGAAAAGGTGAGCTGAGCTCTGCAAAGGTCACTTCAGGTGCCCAGTAAGCAAATAGATGTGATAAGGATACTGGTCACCTTGGGAACGTGGCAAAACACAAACGGCTCTGACTCACTCTGCATGGAAATACCCTCCCTAGGGGGACAGGCAAGAGGCCAGAACAGATCACACAGCCCTGCAGAATTTCCATCAGCAGAGACACAGACAGGCTCCACTCCCAAGTCCTTCCTGGATGCCCATAACAGCAACTCTGCATTACTGTTGATGAACCAAGACTGGCACTTTGTTCCTTGCAACCAAAGGAGACCATCAGCTGTGGGAAAAACAGGAAGGAAGGCAGCACAGGCACATGGAAATGCTCACCTGGTAGGTCCTGTCCAGAGGACAGAGAGTGTGCTGGCAGAGGGCAGGACTGGGCTGTGGGGACACAGGAGGGCACAAAGGTTTGTTTGGGTGCTGTTTGGTCCCGGGATCCAGGGCCAGGGCATGGCTCATTTAAGTCAGTAATGTTTTGGCCACTGGCCTCCCAAAGCACAGGGTTAGGGATGCTGGGAGCAGGAAGCTCTCTGGAAATTGACCACTAAGGCTGCACGGGTTTACCCCTCTGCATAACAGATTCCACTCCTAAGCACCCAGGACTGACACATAAACTTTTAAAATTTGCCAATGCAGAGCTTCTTGTACGATCAACACATTTTCTAAAAGATTATTTATTTGTTGAAATGCAGCTGCTGTCAATGGGGAAACCTCAAGGTGAGACCAAGGAAGGGCTCACATACAACCTATCATCCCACAAGGGCCAGGCCTGTGAAAGGCAAACACCATGAAGAGCTCAACAGCTCTTCAGCCCTTGACCTTTTGGTGCCTCTGCTAACACAAAAGAGGAGATGCACTGAAGGATTAACTATTGATCCATTGGTTTACCCTCAGATTTACATTCATTTCCCACTGCAGGACAAGAATGTTTCTTTATCATTACAGGAATAAAAATTTCAGTGTTACAGAGTAAGAAAAGGCATGCACATCTTTTCAGACAAACTTAAAAATGTTAAGAAATATGCAAATTTTTCTTGTGGTTAACTGTCTATTTAGATCACAAATGCTAAACAGCAAACTGTTTCACCTCAGGATCTATTAGCAAAAGTGGTCTCATAATTAAATGCAATTTTTAAGTTATGAAGGAACTTTTCAGACAGACACATAACTTTTCCTACCTCTTGCCTTTGGAAAGCAGAAGGGTCAAGTTTAGATTCTTACCTTGTGTTCAGATCCCAGTCCTGAACCACATAAATCTGGGTGCTGTAGGATCCAGTGGCCAAAACAAAACTAGCCACAAAACCAAACAGAATGGATGGCAGTGACAGGCAAAACACTCAGTAATGCCAAGACACAGAGTAGCAGGACAAGTAATTCTGTCATGGGGAATTTTCATGGATACTACAAGCAAACTTCCATAAAGTTATAGAAGAAAAATTTTGGTAGGTTATAGCCTATGAACTCCTTTTTTTGCTATCAAAGCCCCAAACAGCAGATGGGTACTCTGCACCGCTGATTATCAGCTATGCAGCAAGATACTGAGGTGTTTTTTATTTAACAAATTGCAATGGAGCTTTCATCTCTTCATTTCAGATGTCACATCACCTCTACTGTGAATGACAAGGAGTCATTCATTCTCCTGTCCCCAAGGCCAGCCACTACATTTGTACATTGCTTTGATTTTCTGTGAATAAAAGATCACATACAAGCCTGAAGAGATGCATTATTCATCTTTGAACTCCCCTGAAAATAATTTTAAGCTATTTATAGCCTCAGTCACTTGGAACTTGGGTGCACAACTTTGACTCACAACCAAACAGGTCTGGCTGAATTCCTCTCAAGGTGCCAGGCAGGGGCCAGTGCTCAGAAGGATGTGTTCTTACACGGGTAGCAATGCTTCTCACAGGCACCTCTGTTTGATCCAGAGGACAGCATCTCCCTTTGCCCGTGCTGGGAATATTGATACCTCCTACTGCAGTGTGTCACAAACACACACACAAAGCACGGGGCCATCCACACCTTTTCCTGGTGTGGATAAAATGAAATGTGAAATATGTATTTTATAGGGAGACTTGCATTGAAATATTCTCTTATTTCTCCTTCAACTTGCATTGCCTTAGCAGCAACTGTGTACTTCCTTCTTTACCCTGAAGATTATCTTCCATTGTCTTTGAGCTACAGAAGAATACACATAACAAACCAGGCCTTCCTGCCTTTTTTTTTAACCTCCTCTCTTGTACATGAAGTCTAGTTAAAGTTCAGGGTGTTTTTCTTGCTGAAAACATGAGATAGTTTACCCAGAGTGTTTTTCCATTTTCCACCCAGACAGAACCAAGAAGGGAATCAGGAACACACCACGCTTTGTCTCTGGGTTTGCAAACTGTGCTCACAAAAAGTGCTGGGTTTAATGTGGACTTGTCAACAAGCTCATTCTCTACAGCAAGTGACAATTTAGACTGTCTTCCAGAATTTTTAATGAGGGATCCCCTAACAGGCTTCACGGATCTCAGCAGGGTTTTAAGAGCCTTACACAATGTCATTCTAACCAGTCTGATGCCCCAAAAGGAAAGCAGCCCAGCAGTAATGACACCAACAGAGCTTTCATGTCAATGGTTCTCCTTTAGTTTTACAACAGTGACTGCAGAAGGAACAACAAGCAGGAACATTTGTTCCAACCCTAATTGCTAGCTTCAAAACCAGAAAATTAATTTCTTATAGCCGTGTTGTACTCCTGGTTTTAATGCACATGTATAAATAGCACTTTAAAAAACCTCTCTAGCAGGTCTCTAAAGAATTACATTGCGACAACACCACCAAAATTAAAATCAAAATCATTTTTGGTATAAGATTTTCATCTCCTTTCTGGCAAAAAAACCTCTCTAGCAGGTCTCTAAAGAATTACATTGCGACAACACCACCAAAATTAAAATCAAAATCATTTTTGGTATAAGATTTTCATCTCCTTTCTGGCAAAAAAACCTCTCTAGCAGGTCTCTAAAGAATTACATTGCGACAACACCACCAAAATTAAAATCAAAATCATTTTTGGTATAAGATTTTCATCTCCTTTCTGGCAAAAAAAAAACTATCTTGGAAAAATACTTCATGAGACTCTTCTAACTACAGAACATTTGTGGGGAGATGCTGTAAATCTGAGGAGGGGGAAGGCTTCCAAAAGGACTTTCAGAAACCCTGATTATTTATACTCTCATGTTTCCTTTTTTTCCCCTACTACCTCATGTTGTAGTGGACACACCATTCATAAAAAAAGCTATTAAACACAGGTGATTTTTGACATGATTCCACCTCAATGTGACTTCCTTTCTCTCCTCCAAGTGTCACAGCCATAGGCTCAACTTTGCATATTTAGATTTTTTTGTTGTTGTTTTTGTTTTTGAAGTTAAATCAATTTCCCAAGATTTTAGAAGTTTATGAGGCAGTTCTGGTCCTGCTACCAGTCAAGGATCAGTCAGCCACGTCTGAGCAGCCCTTACAGAATACTTTGAGAGCACAGGAGGGTGTCCAGCCTTGGGATATGCCTTACTAAATAAATTGAAAGGAGGTACTCAGCTGTAGCAGTTAACTCAGAGCCATCCACCACACATCACACCCAGTTTGCTCCCCCTTGCTCAGTGCATTTCCCCTACATTTTCCTCTGTTTACTCCAGTACCAGCAAAGGTCCTATTTTTGTAAAGAAATGCAACACTGTGCAGAGGCTGGGAAGGGCCAGTCACACAGATCCCACAGGAGCTTGTGCCAAAACTCAAAGGCCCAAAAGCAAGCCTTTTTTCCATCTAATTATGAAACCTCTGCTCCTTGCATACAAGAGGGGAAGTTTTATGCCTGTGCAGTGTTTGCTCCTGTAACTTCTGCCTCTTGTACAAAAAGAAAGAAAATACCCAACCACATCAAGTCTGTCACTGAGAAAAGCCATCTTTTCCAGATAGATACAGCCCTTTCCTGGGTTACTGAGGCTAAAATATTGTTTAAAAAAGTCTCTCAATGAAATTGAGAGATTAAATCCCAAGTTTATGCATTGTTTTTTTCTTGGGGGGAGGGATTTTGTGCAACTCTACATTAGTCTGAGCTCAGTTACCTGGAACAAAGGCTCCTTTGGTCCAAGTGATCAATTTTAAACTCTTCTCAAATCGAAGAGTCTGTCAAGACTCCTTGTACAATCCTCACATTTCAGAACAATTTTAGAGGAAAATGTCCAGAAATTGTCATTCTGAGTTGCAAAAGCTTTGAATTCACAATATTTCAGTGTGTCAGGGACAGTTCTCTGGCAAATTTGAGTGTTATTTTTCCTGGAATAAGTGATCAAGTGAGCTGATATGATTCAATCTCTGCTGTACACAACACACGAGGTTTGCCATTAATCCAGACCAGATCAGAACATTCACACTAAGCTGATGCCAGTGCATTGACTGAGGCAGAGGAAAGGCTGCTGGTTTCTAGCACCAGTTCCTGGGGGAAAGAAGAATTTGGGATTGGAGGACTGACTGGGGCTGGGAAGAGAATCCAATACACACAGCGTTTGGTATTACCTCCACATTTAGCCTTGGCTGAGTAACAATCCATCTTTCTTGGGCACAAAGCAGCACACCAAACCCAGAACCACAACAAAGAAAGTGTGTGCTCCTAAATCATCAGTTCAGGGTCTCACTACAATTTAAAATGGAGTCATCTGACAGGGATTATCTCTGTGGCTTGAGAAATAAAGGACAATACCCTGGGTGGGAAGGCATGCTTTCAATCTTTGTCACCTAACTGCTGCCAGAGGACAAGCATGGTGGAAACCAGCCCCCAAAAATGTAACACAGACACCACTTTTCTCACTCCCCTTTTTCCACCGGCCAACAAATGAACGTGTGACTCGCAGAAACCAGGACTGAGCCACTTTTCTGGAGGCAGAAAGACTGCTTAAAGACAGCTCCAGCATGAAGGAGAAAAAGGTCTTTGTGGCAAACTGAATTTAGCAACATCACTGGGAGCTTCTGACTCAGCCCTGTTCTGCCCAGCTGCACACTCCAACCACCACCACTCCACATACCTGCCAAACCAGCCCCATTCAGCCCACTTGGAGCTCTGCCACCAGCAGCTGGACAGAAGATGACTGATGCAGTTGTAAAGCAACATCTAATGAAGAAATTCTTTTCATTTCAGGGCTATAATTAAGCCATACCTCGCAACGCTGCCACTGGCTGAGGCAGGAAGGCTGCTGATGGGAGAAACAGGAGATAGAATTAGGTTGTTATTCCACTTCAGACCAGTCCACATTGGCTCGAGTCAACCTCAGACCAGTTTAATGTAGCTGTTTCTTTGCCTGGCTGGTCTCCCAGATAAAAGAGCTGCTTGCATTGCTGTGGCACAGAGGAGGGAGCTCTAGCTCTGGGCACTGGCAGGAAGGTGGTGTCCAGGTTTCCAGGGACTCTTGGTACAACGAAGGAGGACACTGCTACAGCAACAGAAACTGCAAGATCCCACTGCCAAATGCTTCATCTCTGAATAGCTTCTCAGACCCACTGCTCCCACTGTCCCTGCAGACTCATGACTCTAGTTTTCATTGTACAGGGACACAAACGCTCCATACATGCACTTAAAGCAGATTTAAGCACTTTCAAATTGGCTCCATGTCCTGCACATCAAGCTGAACGTGTCCCTTCAATGGGCTGCCCAGACAGCTTAGCCAGCTCCCAGGTGGGCACCTCTGCCTGCTGAAAAGCTCAATGCTGAGCTGACAGCTCCCTCCTCTGTCAGAAAGTAATAAAAGCGGCCTAAAAGTCTGTCCGAGTGTCCCTCGGAGCAGGGGACTTGAGTAACGGAGGATATTGTGCATTTTCCCCCGTTTTTGAATGCAGGCAGGAGAAGTCTCCAGAGTAGCTTCCCGGTGGTACAGGAGACTGCAGCCAAACGCAACCAGCACTATCAAAACTTCAGTTCTCATCCTACCTTGTTGCAGCTGATTGGGGGAACCTTACACAGCAGCAGGGCACAGCCAGGACTTCCAGCTGTGTCAGCACATGCCAAGTGTCCTGCTGTGGTGCTCCTGTGCTTTGGCTTCTTCAGGATGCAGCAGGAGACAGCGGGAAGGCAGCAGAGCACAGGCAGTGTCCTGCTCAGGCAAGACTGCAGGCTGCTGTAGGTCACTGGCAGGTCTGTCTGTCCTTCCCACTCAAGTTTCACAATGAGGGGGTGCCCACTGGTCCTTTGCTTCTGACTGTGAGGAAAATATTTGATTTACTGAGCATTTAATGGCAGGATGAAATCACAAATGAAAACTTAGCTACTATCTCTGAAGTGCTCCCTCTACTAACAAGCCAACCTGGGATTCAGTGAAGCGCTGCATGTGCTGAAGGTTTGTGCCCCAAGCTTAAGGCCAAGGGGCTTTTTGCTGGTTCTTGAAACAAAACTGGAAAAGGGGAGCATGGGCACTTCACAGGAAAACCAGTTTTGACATAGTTGGAGAAATTTAATTATTTCAGGATCAAGTTGCATCATTATGTTCTCTTCTGTTTATCCTTTAAAAGGGAAAGGGGCTTTATTTCAGTTTTACTTCTAGAACAATTTACTAGAGCTCTTTCAAATATTTCTAAATTCAGAAAAGAGGATGAAAACAAATAATCTCAAAAGTGTGCAGAAATATTTTAATAATAAATGCCTTACTGTGCAATTGAAATATTCTATTCCCTTTCTATTCTGTATTCTATTGTTTTACACAGCATTAATATTTGTCTAATAGAATTATTGCTGGATTCTACTAAACATCTCTGAATTTTCTCTGTTCTGCTCCATTTACAAACTCAAAATTCTGGAATAATTTTGGGTTTGAACATAAACTGAACTTCACTGGCTCTGCTTTCTGCCTGTTAGTCAAACTACATTTTTCTGATGGGGCTTTTAATTCAATTAAGTTTCTTTGAACATACCACAAAGTAAACTTATTGCCGTTGCATTTTCTTGCCACAGCAGCGACTGCTCACTTAAAGTCAGCAAAATGCCATGTACAAGCTTAAAGCAAAGCTGCTGCGTTGGTGTGAAATAAACAAAATAATTCAGCTTTCAACTGAAACATAGAAAGAATTGTTAAGAAAAATAAATTACTTGCAACAAGATGATAGTGAAATACAGGAAAGGTTTTCAGAACTGCAGGAGGAGCTGCTTGTGCCCCATTTGTGGAAGACAGGAAGGTGGGTCACACTAGGATTAAGGGATGAGCTTGTGCAAGTCACTGCAGTCTGGAGCTGTTGTGCCCAAGGGCCAGCCAGGGTCTCTGAGAGGTGCAGCCTCCTGGACACATATTCCCAGGTAAGGATGCAAGATAAACTTTCAGTTCAGACAGAAAATCACCTTCACATGAGCAGACCAGGAGGAATCCACACTTGGACAGGGAACACAGAGTGCTCTGATGGCTTTGCTGTAGGCTTTTAAAGAGTGCTTGCCACACCATGGAGCCAGAGGATGAGCTTGGAGATCCACACTTTGTGGAAGACTGGTGTTCCTCTGAGCCTCAAGGCCTTCCAACCAGGGATTCTCTCAGCAGGAATACAGAGCTGCCTTCTCCTGCTGTAAGAGGGCAGCCTGACCAATGCCACCTTGGAGGTGCCTGTGCCAGACACTTCAGCTGCACTGATCGGGGGCTCGCAGCCATCCTTTCTCCCACCACAGCTAGAGGCCAGCAACTTTTTGGAGCTTCTGCTCCCCGTCTGCATATCAAAGGCTTTGGATTTCCCTAGCTGTGTGAACAGGCAGTTCTGTCCTCTGTGAAAACCCTACCCACAGAACAGGAATTCTCCCTTTCGTCAGGGCTGTCATGACAGCAACATGTCAAAGCACCCCCAGGCCCAAACTATCACCCATGGACAAACACAAGTGAGTAAATTGCTACAGCAAGAGAGAAGGAGGAGGCTAAAGGACTGGCTTTTAAGGTGGCCACTTCCTTTAGGACTTGAGACAGGTGACTTGCCCTTCAGGATTCTTTATCTGTGAGGCAAATCAAAAACTAAATTCATCAAGGCCTGCACTTGGCCTATATGTGGTGTAGGCAGAGAGGAACACTGATGTCCTACATGGAAGAAAGAGACCTCCTTTTGGTTTGGACTCTCCTGGTTTTACACTTTTTTTTATATTGGCACCATTGGGAGAGATCCCATTTGCTTAATTAGGCCACATATGAGGAAACAGGAAAGACACTTGGCATGTTTGGCTTGACCTGCTAATTTTCATTGTTTATGAATCTGAGCTGCCCGAGTTCAGATAAAAGTTCTTGGCATTAGGAGCTGGATATCCAAATCAGCTGGGAAGGATAAATTGTTGGGGATTTTTGGGTTGGTTTTGTTTTTTTACAGCAGACATAAACCCATGTTTTTATTGTGGTAGACAGATGCTTTATAGTGCTCAGCTTATAGCTCTAGAACAAAGAAAACACTGACATACCATCATGTGTGGCTGGCAAACACTTCTGGACACTATTCCCAGTTTCTGACAAGACTTTTAAAAGCAAATTGTAATTCAATTAATTAATGGCTAAGTTATGGAAGGATTCTTAATAAATCATATCAATACTGTGGTGTTTGAAAGCTCTCAGTTTTCTGGCACAGAAATGACATTTACTCTCCAGTCAAGTGTTCAGCTTGACCAAAAATATAACCCATGGTGTATTCCCTAAGGGAAAAAAAAAGTATCAGCTACTGCTTCTTATTTCTTCTCAGTTCTTGTTTGTTTTTGGTTTTTTTTCTGAAAGCTGTAAACGCACTTGAAAGACTGACTTAAGTAGAACTGATTGCAAAAGGTATCTCAGCAATAAAAATATCTGCAAAAGATATTCAGAGGTGTTTTAGCTGCTCATGGCATTCATTAAATAAACCATTTTATTCCCCTGTATGGGGCCTTATCACAGCAAAAAAAAATGAGGGGAGGAGGACAGGGAGAGACGCTTATGTTTATAACCAAATAGTTTCAGAATACATTCTTTTAATTCATAAACAAAGTCCCCACATGTCATGTGAGAAGAGCTGCACTTTTGCAGCACCTTTTCACCCTTGACACAGAAAACTTACTGAGGTCCTGGCCATCATGAAAGTCAGGATGAAGACTGAAGACTGTTATTGTTCTGAACAATAACACACCCAAGACAAGAGAAGGTGGCGACTTCACACTACAGACACCTTCAGAAGGTGTGGTTTACAGAGAGAGTTAGACTGAAGATCCTCATTGCTGGCAGTAGAGCTTGCTGGCTACATTGATTAAAATCAGTTTTGAATTCATTAGCTACCTATTGACCAAATGGGGAAAAGTCAGCTGCTGAAGTACTTTCATTAACATATGTCCAAACAGTGCTCACTTGAGAGAGCAGGACCTGGGGCCACAGACCCATCCAAATTCAAGGAGTGATCTCCCTTGGGCAAGGAGCTACTGCTAGGAAAAGGAAGCACACACACACTGTGATCAAAACACCCAAGTGTTTTGTAAACAAAGGCCAAATTTCCCAAAGGACCATAAAAAAAACCCCAGTAGGCCACAAGGATCTCTATCAAACAGCAATAAAAAACAATTATGAAAAGAACCTATGGCCTAGAAATAACTGATTTCTGGTTCAAGCCCCACCAACCAGTGTCCAAACCACAGATAATTTCCCTATGGACTTCAGGCAAATGAACTTCTGTCTCAGTGTCAGAGGTGGAGGTGTACTGGTCAGCCACAGAATAAACTACCACGGGCCTCTGACTGTGCACACTGTCAGTCATCCGTCAAGAACTGGTACCAAGCTGTAAAAACCATTTACCAGGTAGAATCAAATGTCTTCTTGATAAGAAAATGTCACCTTCCTTGAAATACTTTACAGAACAAGCCAGTCCCAGGGACCTGCTTACTGAAAGAGGCTAAGCAGCACCTTTCCTCTACAGGCACCAGAGTAGTCCATGAAAAGGTCAGGCTAAAGTTAGCTGGCAATGCAAATATTGTCAAATGGGGAGAAACACTACAGACCATGCATCAGAACCAGCATAGCACCAGTTTCTCCTACAGTGCCCAGGTTAAACAGGACAACCGCAAGTGCCAGCTGAAGGCTGCTGTGCCTGCTCACAAGGGAACCCTGAGAGACAGCAGAGGCTGTTTATCATCAACCCTCTCCATTCACACTCTCCCTTTGCAGTGATCCCCCCTTGGTCCCCTGAGGCCAGTTCCAAGTGTTAAACTGCCTCAGGTGGGCTAGGAAGGAAATAACAATGAAGGAGTACCCTTCCTCCAGTGCATCTACCACAGGGCTCTGCATCCTGGGATGAGGGCAATCCTTGCCATTAAGCTCACCACAGACATGCTCAGGAGATGCTGTCAGTGAACCCAACCATTCCAGCCCCTGCCTTGTGCTGCCTGTGAGCCCCTCAGCTTTCTCCAGCCCCAACAGCACAGCTCAGTGCCTGCTAAGAGCAGAGCTCATCTGCTCCACTGGAATAAACAGGCTCACAAACAAACAGGGCACTTGATACCATTGCCCCCACCCACCTTTTACTGAACCAATTAGGTTGTAATAGACCTAAGATCATCAAATCCAACCTATGACCAAACTCCCCATCAGATCTGGTATCAACCAGACCATGGCACTGGGTGCCACAGCCAGCCTTTCCTTGAACATCTGCAGGGACAGAGACTCCACATCTCCCTGGGCAGCCCATTCCAATGTCTGATCACACTTGCTGTGAAGAAATTCCCCCTAATGTCCAATATTGTGCAGTCTAAACTACATCCTCTCTGTCAGGGATTTCTGCAGAGTGGCAAAGTCACCTCTGAGCCTCTTTTTCTCCAGGCTAAACACCCCCAGGTGCTCCTCACAGGAGCTCCAGACCCCTCACCAGCTTCACTGCCCCCCTCTGGGCCCGCTCCAGCACCTCAGTGTGCCTCCTGAAGTGAGCGGCCCAGAACCACGCACAGGACCCAAGCTGTGACTCCACCCCAGGCAAACTGGACATCGCGATTCAAGCCCCCACCACAGCCACCCTTCCTCCAGTAGGTGCGGAGGGGCCATGCTCCGCATCGACAGCTCCGCACGGGGTAGGCACCGACGAGGCCGGCGGCTCAGCTGCCCCAGGCCAGTACCACCACCCCGCAGAGCGCCCCCAACCCCGGCGCTCCCACAGCCCAGCCCGCGCGGCGTAAATAGCACCGGCGACTTTTATAGCGGCCCTTCCCGGCAGCCCCCGCGCGCGGCCGCGCCGATTGGCCGGGGGGCGGGCGGGCGCGCGCGGCAGGGCGGGGA
>VZTB01005693.1:416991-443296 GCA_013397245.1 Thryothorus ludovicianus | reverse complement strand
CCGGGACCCGGTTCCGCCGCCCGGCCGTGGGCGGTGCGGAGGGAGGCGGAGGCGGCGCTGCCCCCCGGCCCCGCGGGGTGACACGGGCGGCACCGGGGGTGCCCCGGTGAGTGGCAGCTTGTTGTGTGACGTCACCCGCAGTGATCCCGCGCCCCGCCCGCACCGGGGGTCGCACCCGGGGGTCGTCCCGGGCCCCCCGCGGCTCACGGGGCCGTGCCGGGGCGCCTGCGGAGGAGCTGCCGGGGATTCGTGCGCCGTTGAACTTTTATCCCGGGGAGGAATCGGCCTTTGGAGCGAAGCTGGAAAGTTTGGGCGGTGTTTTTTGTGGGGCGGCCGCAGCAGGCCGGGGAAACGCCGGGGTTTGACACGAGCGGAGTCCTGTGCCCCGACCGCCTTACCTGGGCCCAGAACTGCCCGCAGGTAAAACACACCCTGCATAAACCTCTTCTGCCAGGAAATCCCATTCCTTCGAGGGCGAGAGCAACCTCGAGACTACTGTTTGGATTTTATACATAAAACCCAAAAACTTCTCCCAGAGGTCTGGGGACTTAGTTATTACAGATACTCCGGATGAAGTATTGTTCCCAGTCAAATGACACCGCAACTACTTTGATATCCCTTTAAGAGGTGTCTGGAAAGGAGATTTGTTTGTTTTTAGTTGCTGCCTCATATCCAGCTTTTGTTTCTTTCTTGGTACAGTTCACCTGTTTGTTGCAGGGAACCCTTCGTGAGCAGTGGTTCCCACCCACCCTTTTTCTGTGTGATACAGTATTTGGAGAAAATTAAACTCTAAGACCTCACTAGGTAATGTTAAGTTTGTTGTTGCTGTTTTTACCCCCAGAGTTTAGCCTGTGTCAATTCTGCCATCTCTGTGACTTTGAAATGGTGAACTTCTTCCAGAAGCAGACTTCTGTTAGTTTTCTTTCTTTCTCAGAAATCTCTAAAGTTAATTTCACCTGCCCTAAATATTGTTTGTGACTCAAAGTATTAAGTTCTCGGATGGCTTTATTTGGGGATTTTTCTTCCAGTATGGAAATGTTAAGTCTTTCCTTCCCTGAAAAGATTGTTTGTGAAAATGCTTACTGTTGAAGGCTCTTTTGATACATGTGTGCTTTCCTCCTGCTCTCTTCTGCTCTTATCCAGGTCTCCAGCCATACAGCACTGGCATTTCTCATTCAAATATACAGAGTCTAATTCTGGCACTGATTTGGACCAAAGCTGCATGTTTAAAAAAAGAAAAACATTAGCCTTATTTCACTTTAATTAGTTCACTGAAATGTTTAACAGCATATTCAGCATAAATGTCTGACATAAATTAGTTTGAATGGGTGATTTGTATCATTTTACGCTAGAATACATGGGGTTTTTAAAAATAATTTTTCAAGACATGAATGCACCTTCACACAAGGAGCAAAATAAATTCAGTCACAGCAGAGCTCAGCTGAGCAGCTCTCATGTTATCCCTCCTCGTTCACCAAGCTCACACTCTGGCCGAGTGCCACAGCAGCCGAGCGCCAGAGGCGGGGAGTTCTCTGAGCCAGGAATTGACAGTAAAAACATCCTAAATGCTCTTAACTGACACCAGGATGTAGGACTGGTGATGGCTCTTCAGATAAGCCAATTCCTAATGAAAACTTTTTGGAGGGGTCTTGGAAGTATCATCATCTTTCCTCATTTTTCTGATAGTAACTCTTGGTTTTTCTCGTTTTTACAATTAATCTTTTTCTCTCGATGTATTTAAGTTGCCCAGAACCCTGTGGGCTCTTCTTCACGCCATGTCTGCGGTCTGCTCTGCACTAGACATTTCTGGCCTTGGCTACCTTTTCATTAGCTAAATGTACCTCCTCAGTTTCTCTAACATTTTATTCCTTGCTGCTGGTATCATCAGGTTCTTTCCGAGTCTCCACTTAGACACCATCTTTTACCTGTAATGCTCAATCTCATCTCTCTCGTGTTCTGCTCTGTTACCTGACAATGTGTCTTTAAATGCAGTTTGAACTAACATGGAGGAGAAGTGTGACTGGATGAGTTTGAGGAAGTTAGTGTGTGGATAAAGTACTGCAAGTGTGCCCTTGAAATCTTAAATTTATCCATGATGAGCTTGTCCTAGTAAAACATATAATAAGGGTGAAACTCTGACACAGAACGGTGCAATGCAAAAGCAATTTGCCAAATGACAGCTGACCTTCATTCCATTCCCAGGGTACAGCTATGCACCTGCACACAGCTGAATTCAGGATGGAAATCCTCTGCTACTTGCCTTTTAGCATAATTCCTCTCCTACTATAAATAGTGAGTAGCTAAATAGAAAGAGGGAGTTGCTTATTACTTTTTGGTAGATCTCAAAAATAAGCAAAAATATCCCAAAATACTGTTTGTGGTATGCTGGTTAAGTTACTGCTACTTTTACACAGCTGTTCAGTGTCTGGGTGCCTTCTGGTCTTGGTGGGATCTCTGTTACCACTCATTCTGAACTGTGAATAGAGTACCAAAAGCTAATTGGAGTTGGTAGAGTGACATTACCCAGTCCATTCTCTCTTCTGTCCTTTTCCTATCACCATATTTTCATTTGGGAAGGACATTTTAGACTATAAAAGTTGAACTACAATATCTATAGACCATCTTTTTTAGTTAAGATATTTGCCATCCACACAACTAACAGCCAGTCCTTCCTAAGTGAATCATCTAATTAAACTAATCAGAAGAAGGTTTGCTGTCTTTCTCTGACCACCTTTCATTACCAAGGTCCCTTGTAAAACGAACAGATGGAGAGTCACAAGCATACCAGTAAAATTGGGCAGTACACCAAATATGAGGTTTTGCTTTCCTCAGGCTCTGACAGTTGTGGGTTTTCTGCTTGCTTTTTTATTGTTGTTTTTTAATCAGAAACAGAGCTCAATTCAGTCTCTTTGCTCAGTTAATTAGCAGTGCTTTGCAACCATAAATAGTTCTGTCTCACCTGGCCTGAACTGTCACATTTGGAGCAGGTCGCTTGTGTGAATATGCACAAAGGGATTCCTCCTCCTCCTCCTCCTCATCTTCACAATTTTAAGGAAGATTGGCTTTGCATGGGTCAGTAGTTTGAAAGAACTAGCAGCTGTCCAAGTACCAGTTATCTCTGCATTCTTTGCCAGCATTTTATTTTTCTTATATTTTACACCTGGAGGCTCTTTATTCTTCACCTCCCCTCTGCTCTGTTAAAATTGTGTGAAGTGAGAAGGCCGTCTCACAGTGGGATCTTGACTGGGTGCTGACCAAGTGAATTGGTTCATTTTTTGAACCTCAGTCCAAGAGCTGTTTGGAAAGGCTGGCTTCCATGTAAACCACAGCAGAACTAGGCTTCTGCGCTTGAAATTGAAAATGTTATTGGGAGGATTTTAAATTATACTGTGGAATGTTGACAGATGAGAATGAGCATGCAGTTGGGGATAAAGAAAGTATTAGAAATAAGAATACAGCCTTCAGAAAGTTTTAAGTCCTGAAGTTGACCAGAAAAGTAAATAAGAACGTGGACTCTGGCAAGTCAATTGAAAAATACAAGGACCTGCCAGAGAGACTATGAGAAAAAAAAATAAAAATGTCCAAGTTCATCAGAAACAATAGAGGTGCAGGGTTCTGGAGGGCTAAGGGATGGAGAAGTGAAAAAAATATTTGATGATGAAGCCACGAGTAGAAAGATGACTTGTGATCATTGCTGTTTCTCTTGGAGGAGTCCAGGAGTCCAAAGAGGTTCCCTGTGCCAGATATTCTCTTTATGGAGAACAGGACTCTGTCTCTGCTTGAATTGTCAGCAATTTATAGAGCAAAGTGATAAATACAGTTACAAGATGCCAAGACCAGATGGTGCTTGCCCAAGGGTTCCAAAGGAAACTCGGGCCTGAAATGACCGAATTACTAATTACACTGTGTAACCTCTCAGTACCTTGAAGCCACAGAAATAGAAGAGGATTTATGTGTAGCAGTTCTTAAAGATAGTTCAGCAGGATATCACAGTTCAGTGATTTTTTAAAAAGTAAAAAAAAAAAAAAAGCTAACCAGATGGACCAGCAACTTAGAGTAGCAGAAAGCCAGTGTGACTTTGCAAAAGAAATGGTGCAGCTCATATCTACTGGAGGTTTTGAATGGCTCGAGAAGCACAGAGAAGGGAAGTTTGGGACAAGAGAAGAAGAGAGATCTGTGTTACATATCTAAGGTTCAGCATATTCATAAATGATCGGGTGAGAAAGGTGTTGAGGAAGAAGGGAAGAAAAGACCAGAGCTGATTAGAAAGAATTGCAGCTTGTCCTTCTGACACTGAATTACAGGCAGCAAAATGCCAAACGAAATTTGTTACAGATAAATACAAAGCAGGGGGGTAGCCTTAATGTGTTTATGCACTGATGGGATGAAAGTTAATTATTGCCACTTAGAAGGGAAAGCTTACCATAATTCTGTGAAAATGGAAGTTTAGTGTTCAACAGTGATCATATGAGTTTGTATGAGGGGCTTGGGGAAAGGAATAAAAAAAGGAAAACAGAGGGATAGCATCATGGCTCCTAGTCCTCAACACACTGATTACAGTGGGTTGGCACAAAGAAAGGTGTGCTTTGAGAGACATTGCAACTGGAAAAGCAAAGATGAGGCTGAAAAGAGTGATCATAGATAAGGAATGGATTCCATACAAGGGATGCTTAAAAAGATTTGAACTCCTCAGCTTGGCAAAGACATGACCAAGCAGAGTCTGGTCTAGATCAAAACTGATGGTGCCTCTCCCTCAGTCTGCACTGAGACCGCAGAATGCAGCACCACAGAGTGCTTTGAATGACAACGATTTACTTGGCTTCAGAGCCAAACAGGTGGAATCACAGGAGAAAACAGAGTCAAATGGGCTGTTGGGCATAAAGAATAAAAAAAAAAAAAAATTAACCCCAAGCTGTCAACTGAGAAAATATACTTGTGGTGATATCATTGCATTTGCTCCATTTTTTACTCTGAGATACCTGCATGTGTCAGGCAGTGTTGGGCTTGCAGGGTGTTTGATCTGAACCAGTGCAGTTTCAACAGATCAGTCTTGTGGTGGGAGGAGGAAGGAACACAGGTGAGTGGAAGGAACACAGGAGGAGGAAGGAACACTTGTGGGTACAAGAAGATGGTTGTCTGGAAAAGTTCGTGTTAGTTTTTCTTGTCCATATGTGCTTTACTGCCAGCACCTGAAGACAGAGCCACCACACCCAAGCAGAAGTCTGCCCTGCTCAGTGTGAGGTGCCCCACATCCCATCTGACATGCAGGAAGTGTCTGGGAAGAGAGCACACCAAGAAAAAACTGGCCCAAATGCAAAGCATTCTGCAGATTACACACACATGGAAATCCACAGATCTACTATAATTACCTCAATATTAAGCCCTAATCTCATTTTGTGCAAAGTAATCTTGGGACTCACTATTGCATAAGAGAAGTGCTCTCGTAAGTCGTTGTTCCTACAGATAGCAAAGATGTAGTCAGTGGCAAATGAGCAAGAATATTCCAGGGGGACAAGGACAGCCACAGATCCTGAGGACATAATCCTGCTTTCTGCCCCCAAAATACAAACTTTGCCTTCAGCCTTGGAGAGGGACTTGTCATGGTGGAAGAAAACAAGGGAGAAATACTCAAATTAGTCTTCTTCCCTGAGTTGTGAAATGGTGTTAATTTACTAATTATATACCAATAGGGAGGTGAGCAGTGTAGGGATGAACTTAGCAGGCTGCTCCTGATCAGCTACCTGCAAAGTTTGGTGTTAACAAAACAGGATGCACATTGACGATTTTAAGACAGGGTTTTGCTCGCACATATTGCTGGTTTACTTTTAAAAAAATTTGACTTAAACATGCTTTAAAAAGATCTTTCAGGAACCTTCTTTTGCAGTATTTTTCTCCTACGAAGTGTTGAATGTGAATTAAATAACCTGGCTTGGAAAGGAAATGAAGGCATCTGTTTTGTTCACGCTTAAAAAACAGTGCAAGAAAGACCTACAGATGAAATAAGAAAAAGTAGTAACTGAATATAGAAAATAGAAACTCAAAATTGTGGAAAGTAACTGGGAGGAAAAAGGAGCTCAACTATGAAATTATGGATCTAAAAAGTTGAACTGTGGTGAGGCCTTGCCGAGTGTCCTGCTGGGAGGGCTGCCTGCCTTTGCTTTCATGCTGGCTCATCCCATGTGCTCTTGTCCTTTTTTCAGGCCCCAACTTTGCTCACCGCTCCTTAAGGTCTGAGAGAAGCATCCAGTTGTTTTCTTTTGTGGTTGCATCTCTTCCAGCCTGTCCTTTTTCCATTTCTGCTGGAGTTGTTCCTCATATGGTCGCTGTTGTGTAGTTTAATCATCCATGTTCCCTGCTCTGAGTCATTTCCAGTTCATTTATAGCCTTTTGACATGGCAGGATCACAGCTGCACACATCAGAAGATGCAGTCATGCGATGGATTCCAACATCATCTTAATGGTTTCTGGTTTGTTTCTTTTCTCCTAGTTCTTAATACAGGAATCTTTAAAATTGAGGCGCTTTGGAGTATTGAGCTTGTATTTGAAAGGAATTAACTATGTAACTTTTGAATACTGTCCTTGAGTGGCAGTGATCAGCTCCCAGTCCATCATTTCGTGTGGGATGTTAAATGTGGTTTTTACATTGCATATCACTTCACATTTCTCTCTTTCAAATTTTATTGCCAAAGCACAGGGCCTGTTAAAGTTCTGAAATCCATCACAGTTAGCCCTTGCCTTTATTACCCCTACACCTTGACATCATCAGTAAATTTTGTTGTGTAGCTATTTTTCTTCACTTTTTCAGGTCATTTATGAATGTTGAGCTGTGCAGGTTCCATGGGTGTTTTTCTGAGAGAGCTGAGCATTTCCTTCTGCCTGGTTTCCTATCTTTTGGCAGTTATTTATCTGTACACAGAGAACTTCCTTGTAATCAGGTATTCTGATTATCTCATTAAGTTAAAAAAAAGAAGGCTGAATGATATTGCACACCTAATCTGACCAGACCTGGTAATTGACACCTCTGTTTTGATATATATCTTAGCTCTGGAGATCTCTGGCCTGAAAATTGAGGGGGTTTATGTAATTTTTTTTTCCAGAAAGCTCTTTACATACTGCAGCAGTTTGAGTTTGAAAGAATGCTAATATGCAGTAATAATAAAGAGAAGTAGGACAATCTTAATGATTATAATCCCATCAGACTAAAACATCAATCCCAGATACAATAATGGAATAAGTAGCAAAGTGTTCAGGAAAGAATTAAGGCAATGTCCCTCAGCCTGGACTGCGGGAAATAGAAACAAGAGGTGTTAATTGTTTTAGTTTGTTCTTAAGTGCAAGTGTTCATCTTTGCCTTCAGTTAGTACTTGACACCAATTCCAGTCATTTTCAGTGAGAAACTAAGCCAGAACAAGATCAATATGGTTCATATTAAATTTAGTAGAAAGAGGCAGCTGTGAAAGGCAAGTGGAGGCTCAAGTGAGCCTGTATGTATTGAGAACATGAAGGAATTGGAATCTTGGGCTGTGTTTTTTAGTGGTCACCTGTTAGAAATGCAAAATGGCATCAATGGGAAATTTTCAAGGGCTGAAGAAGTGAGGAAGTGACAAGGAAAACCTCATCATAATGCAGAAAATGTAATTGACTGCTAGAGTGAGGAGCGTGGCATGGGATTCTCTGTTACTGCTATTTTAAAGTCAAGATGGTCTGCACTTGAATTAATGCACGGGATGAAGTGTACTGGGGGATGACCGAGCAGTGGCTTGTTTGCACTTGAAACGCATCTCAGGGTGTGGTTCTCTCATGCTGTGTGAATGGATTTAAAGCTCCTGCTCCTGGAGCTGTGCTGCAGCAGCCCTGGGGCATTTGGAGCTGTGATGGGCAGTGTGGGATGGGAATATACAGAGCTCTGCTGCTAGGCTCTGAAGGGCCCTCCTGCCTAAAGCACTTCACCGTGGCACCTCCAGCACTTTGTTACTCCTTGTGCCCCGAATAGACAGTCACTACTGTCAAAGCTGTAAAGGTGATTTGAAAAAAATCCCAACCAGCTCTGTGTTAGGGTGCTTCAGTCTGGAAAGGCTGTTATGTGAGCAGCAGGAAGAGAGTGAATGGAGGTAAATTGTTCCCTCCCTTTCCATTTCGGAATTAGGAGGCAGTGAGAGAAGCTAATGGGGACAATCTTGAATTTGAAGGAAGTGGCTTTACACAATGTGTAATTAAGTTGTGGGAACTCCCTCCACAGGATGTTGTGTGTGCTGGAAGTTTACATGGGTTCAAAGGGAGTCTGGACAAGCTCATGGAGGAGAAATCTGTTTGAGGTTACCAAATTCCTGGGAACCCCATCTGGGGGAATGCAGGGAGAAGCTTCTTGTTCATTTTTCTCTTCTACTTTAGCACAAGAATCCTGAGCTTATCCGACATGCCAGGCACTGAGGTGTAGTGACCTAAGTCAATGTCCCTGTTCCCATGTGTGTAGACCTGCAGTAACAGATGGTCTGTGAGTCTCTAGGGATAAGTTGAGGTACAGGAACAAGTTGGTCCAGTGGTCAGTGTCCACGTTGGAGCTGCTGTGGGACACAGTGCTAGGTGTATAAATCATGATTTATACATTTGTGCTGGGTTGCACGAATCGTGATTTGGGTGTTTTAACAAAAGATAATTGGTGTGCTGAGGCTCATTGCTGTATAGCACGGGCAGGTGCTCTGTACAGGGAACAAGAGCAAAGCAAAATGTTTTGCTCTTTCCTGTGGTGCTTAAAAATAAAGCAAATTTATTAGAATCCAGAAAAATTTTCTTCTTTGAGAGGAAGAGGAATTGTGTGTTGTCACAGAGGATTTTTCCTGAAGAGGAAGGCAAGGGCAAAGGCTGTAATTTGATAGGATGAATCCTACTTTGAGACTTCACATGATATCCCGGATTAGACGTAGTGTGTCCGCATGACACTCAACACGGATCTAGTGCTGACAGCTGATTCAGGTTTCCTCCAAACACTGCCCTGGCAAGCTCTATCCTGCATGAGGAATCTCCTGCCCCATCACAGCCATTGCAGAGGCAGCATGAACAGCACTCTGTGTCCTTAACGAAGATGCACTGCATGCCCATGCCTATTAAACACCTCTTGTGTATTTCTGGATAACTCTTAATGACTGTATAAAATTAATCAGTCATTAAGGGTTCACTGGGGCTGGCAACCAGTGTTGCTAAGACCTAATGCAGTTAAGCTGACTCTGTTCCCAGTTCTGGTGATGTAGTACAAAGAGGCTTGAGATGGTTATTTGTGGAGTTAGCTGAGACCTGGGGAGGTTTATTAGCTGGGGGTGAACACAGCTACACTGCTCCTGATTTAAAGCTGGCTCTGGAAATGTACAGCTCTATTTGCAAGGCACTTTTTCCAAACTAGTAAAACATGCCAGACTTGAGCCTGGTTGACACAGGCTGAATGAACTGTTATCAGAAAGCTGAACACCCAGCTTGCCCTTCCCAAAGGACCTGTGTTCAGTGTTTAATCCCAATGGATATTATGCTGACCTTCTGTGTTAGTTTTTCAATTGTATTTCAGTCTTACAACAGAAAAATTCCATTTCTCTGTGGATTAAATTTAACTTGCAATATCAGTAGCTTGCCCTATGCTTTGCCACTTTGAAACCTTTTTCAAGTGTTAGATTTCATATGTAACCCTCCCAAAAAGCCCCAGCAGATAGCTTTTTCTTGCCAACTGCTCCCACATAGTGCTGTAGTTAGAAATAGGTCTATTTTGCAGTACTGTCAAACTGCTTTATGCACTGGCTGCAGTAAGGAATATAAATATAGCTATTTCTCAAAGGCCTTGTTAGCAACAGTTTAAATAATGTGGCTTTTTGGTTTGTAAGTGCAAGTGTCCACAGGCAAACTTGCACAGAATTAAGAAAATCTCAGTCATTACAATGAAATGTGTTGACTGTCCCCTTGATAGAGGTGACCACATTTTGATTCTGGTGGCTCAGAATTGAACTGAGTTTCCATCCCAGTAATGCTTGATTTCAGATTGTTCATGGTGTCAGAAAAGCAGATCACTCTGATCTCAGTGTGTCTGGCTTTACTGTCAGTGTGACTGTACAGATCAGTTCAGACAATAGAGAAGTGGTCACTTGCTGCATGTTTTGGGGTATATATGTCTTCCAGGATCTTTTAGGAGTCCTGTAGCAGAAATATGAGTTGTATCTGACTCCTTTATATGATTGAGTCACGTTTCTCCATAATTTTTTTCCTTACTTTTATTTCAGTCCCAAGGCCGTTGACTTCCCAGTTTGCAGCTTCTCTAAGAGTTGAATTGGGGTCACTTTTTTTTTTACTTCCCAACTATTGCTGTCTAAGAGCAGGGCCATCCTGTGTTGGTTATGTGGGGAAAATGCCATGATACCACACATAGGCTTGCATATGCTGAAGGAAACTGATTTAAGGTAGCAGGATTAGCATTTCAGCAGCAAGCTGCAGTATTTCTGTTATTTGTTTATATGTGCTTTCACTAATGAGAAGTGGGCAGCACAAAAGGATTACAGAATGCATAGTTGCTGACATTTTCCATTGGGACTTCAGTGGAGGAGAAGGTTGAGATGCTCTCTGTTGGGAGATGTGGGAATCCTGGATTCTGTTCTAGAGGAGTGGTTACATCCTTCTGCTGTTCCCCTCCTGACCTGTCTGCCTGACCCCTTCCCTGGTCATACTCCTTGGGCCACTTCACCCTCTCAGCTGCTCTGTGTTCAGTCTCTTCCTTCACTGCCTGTGCACAGCTGCCCTAAAATCAGACCTGTTTGCTTCTGAGTGGATCAACTTTGGCCTTCAAACTGCTTTGCTAGTTTCCAGTGTTGATGCCTGACCTTGCTAAATGGCCAGAAAAAAAACTGTGAGAAAAGTCTGCTCATCCCCTATTGATCCCTGGAGCCTTTGAGAAAGCTCTTTCTTCCTCCACCTCAGACTTGAACAAAAGTGAGTATATTTTAAAGGTAAATGCAGGTACTGAGGCAGAGGCAGTTGAGAGACTGGGCCAGAGTCAGTTCTCCCCTGTGGTAGGTAGAGGGCAGGGCCTCACTGGTCAGGGTGGGAGACACTTGAGCAGGGTTTCTTCTTCTGGTCCCTCAGCCTGGCTCTTGTTCCTCCTGCTGCCCAGGGCAGGGATGACTGAATGCAGGGAAATAAAGCAAGTGAGAAGAGTGCCAAGCTGTAATTCAGTCAGCAGCAAACTGCTTCAGTGCTGTGAAGAAGAGTCAGCAGCAAGGCAGTCTTTCTAAGATTTCAAAACCTTTACCTTCCAATGTTTTGGTTTTAAGGATTTCAGTAAGATTAGGTGGGAAAGAATTTAAGGGATGTTCTCCCCCATCCCCCTCAGTGTCCTTACTGCATGCTGAACTGCTTCTGCTGATTTTCTCCTGACATGCAATAATCCAGAAATATTTTATTTTTTTTTACAAAATTCTGCATTATGCAAAAGATCAGCCTGTATAACATAGCAGGCAACATAAAGTTGCTAGTAGTTAATTGGTAATTGAAATTAAATGTGGTTGTGATACCTATGTGATGGTAAAGGGCTATTTCTTCCCTCAGATCCAGAGTGAGACAGACAAACCTGGCATGTTTGTTGCCAGCCTGTCCAACTTCAGAATGTCAACAGTGTGTCCACAATCCTCACTCATGCTGTGTGGCCTTGGGAGCTGCAGGAGAGGAGGCACTAGAAAAGTTGTTCCTTGGAAAAATAAATAGCATGCTGAAGAGGCAAGTTCCCTTGCAGTAAAGAGTAATATTTGGGGGGAGTATGTTTAAAACATGGCAAAATTATTTTCCCCATTTCTCATTCTTCTGGAGTATTTGTTGGATTCCTTTAACAAGCAGGGCTTTATGCTGCAGGACTCTGGGAGCGTCACTGCACTTAGAAACAGCAGCCTCCTGTAACAAGGATATTAGTGTGGCAACTCAGCAAACAGGAGCTCCTTGTGTTGTAACCTCCTGTGATGTTAGTGGGATTGAGTAAATGGTGTCTAAAGCTCCTGTAATACCTGTGAAAGACACTAGCCAAGGCTGGGGAAATGTCATAATTGAATCTCTTCCATTCACATGAGTCACTTGAATCATGTTGTGAGAGTTTCCACTTTGAATCTAGCAGACTTGCTGGTTTTGAGAATCCTATAAATGCAAAGGTGGGAGGAGTGGTCCATTTAAGAGTAGGAAAAATTGCAGATCTCTTGCCTTGCTGCAGAAGACAGCACAGATTCTCCTAGAAAATCACTGCAGCCATTCTGCTACACTAATTGGGATACAATATTTCTTGCTCAATGTTCTGTGTGCATCATCAGTGATGCAGTTCCAGCAGCTTTGTGGGTTTATTGGACTCTCACTGCTCTATGCATTGTGTAAAAGGATGAGTGTGTAGTACTTGTGTTCTGTTACAGTGAGGTAGTAGTAGCTTGGGTTTAATCTGTTTGTTAAGCCCTCTCAGGTAGTTCATAGAGGTTTTTTAGCTCTAAATGTAGGCATGTGCTCCCTGGTGGAAAAGCTGTGCTGCAGCAAACAGTAAATTGTGTGTAATGTGCATCTTAAATGAAACTCTTTAGGCTGGCAAAGTGCTCTGATTCCCACATACTGCTGGTACAAATTTGATGTATTTCCATGCTTCAGAATACTTGATGAAGAAAACCAGAGCATGTCAGAATGCAGCAGAAACTTCCAACTGCTGTGAATGCTGTTAGTGTTGTCCTTGCAACACGCACCACTAAGATGCAGCTCCATTCTAACAATCCATTTTTTTCTCTATTGTGCTACCAAGATGTTGTTTTTCTGAGTCTTTGCCAGACCTGACAACTCCTTACAGCTGCCCACTGGAGAGGAATGTATTTATTTTAGCTAAAAATAACTAGCTGAAAGATGCTGATCTGTACACTGAATGCTCTAAATTAGGAAATTCAAGGAATTCCTAAATTAGGAAGTGTTGAAAGTTGGATGAGGCTTTGAGCAGCCTGGTCTAGTGAAAGGTGTCCCTGCCCACAGCAGGGGGTTGGAATTATGATCTTGAAGGTCCCTTCCAACCCAAACCATTCTATGGTTCATTGATAATGATAAGTAGAAAGAAGTGGTTATGATGTTTGGAGCCTTCCTTCCAAGATGGATGGAGACATCTATCTTATGATCAGAGCTGACATCCTGAGGTGTTTATGTCTATCCAGCATTTATAATCTGTGCTGCTTCTGAAAATTGGAGATTATAAGTGGTGGTCTTTGCCTTCTGAATTGAATTTTATCCAACATGCTTGTTCTAGAAGGAACTGTTTTGTGTTAATGCTGTGGAAAGTGAAACTAAAGTTAAAAATACGAGGATGCCGTGGGTCACCAAAAAATTATAATATGATTGAGACTTTTTGTGACAGTCCATTAGGATCCTCCAGAAGCTGATGAGAGAATTTTAATTGCCTAGATTTTGAATGTACTAGATGGAAGAGACTGTTGGGCAGGTTCTGCACAGAACTCTGTGAGCAGGGGAGCCTCATGGGGTGGGTCCTGAGCAGTAGGAAGGAAGTGGTTGTGCACACAGTGCTGAAGGGCGTCTTGGGTCTAAATTATTTCAACACATCTCAGGAAGCATTCAGGCAGAGAGATTCATGATAGGTTTTTTTCAGGAAAAAGATACTGAGGAGATAAAATAAAGCTCCTGAAATAATTTTGATATATATACCCATAAATTTTTCAGGCTTTTTTTTTATAAGGAAGATCTGCGTTAAATGAGTTTGGGTTTTTTTTTTTACACAACTGTAGTTTCCTTGTAGACCTTAGGCATAGGTATGTAGAAGGCTAAAGTATGAGATTCAACTGGCAAGGAACACTTAAAAATAATCCGAGTGCCGGAAGTATTTAGAGGAAGATGGAGCTGATCTGATAATCCATTGAAAAAATACAGTTATCCATTGGTGATGTCAAAAGGTCACCTACCCTGAGTGATATTGAAGGTAATCCAAGGCATCACAGGCCAGTCCGAGCCACCAGCACAGAGGGGAGAAGGAGGGAGGGTAGCAGGGACAGGGTATCCCACTCCATCAGACACCCACTGTGTCTCCTGGGCCATTTCATCAATGACCCAGATAATTATCTGGGAATCACTACTGTGAAACTTGCATCTGACAGACTGTGATTAAACTGGAGGACAGAGCTAGAACCTGAGGGTGGAATAAACCATCAGTCACTGTAAGGATTAATAAAAGTCTAGCAGTGGATATTCAGCTGTGTGAAGAGAGAGCTACTCACTGTATAGACATCTGAATGAAAAAAAAAGTCTGTGAGCTGTCAGGAATCAAAAGCTGATTGTATCAACAGTGTTATCTTCTGGGGAAGGGAAGAAGACAGATAAACACACATAATTCCAGATTGGTGTTTAAGCAGCTGGGTATCCCAGAAGATCAATAAAATTAATCCTTCAGCTCTGGGCACTCTTCATAGAGCCCTAGTAGAAATACTGGATTCAGCTTTTGGGTTCCACACTTTGGTAGATTTGTGCCAATTGGACTCTGCCCAGAAGGGAGCAATGGGAAAGTCTAGGCAAAATTATTTACAGGGAAGGCTTGAATAAACTGACATTGTTTTCCTTGAAGAGAAGACTAAATGAAGGCATGTATTCTCAACTGCACTGGAGAAAGGGAATAATCCATTTCTTTGTGGCCACAAAAAACAGCATAAACAGTAATGGACTTATATTACATCAAAGAAGAGTGAGGGTACACATTGAGGGAAATTTTCTCATTGTAAATATTGTGGAGCATGTGAGTAGATGACTTCAGAGGTTTTTTAGGACTTGAAGGGCAGAAGAACCAAAACTGATATTAATAGAAGTTACAAGTAGTTGATCATGAGTTGGTACAGAGGACAGATAATTTCCAGTTCTGTAAAATTCAAGTACTTCCATTGCTAGAAAGTATTCAAAACAATCTAAAATAATGGAAAGAAAACTTTTATAAGGCTTGGATCATTTAAAACCTTCCACAAATATAAAAATAGTGTCAAGTCCCTAAGATAAATTACTTCAACTTGTGTACTTATGTATTTGCAAGGTGAAAGAAACTCATTTAGACATGGATGTGGATCACTTGAGCAGGGATGTCTGACAAGGCTGTCCTTGACCCTTGCTGCTTGGTGGGTTGAAATAATACCTGGAGCATTCTCTGTACCTGGAGCAGAAGTACAGAATCTCTATAATACCCACTGCTTCTTCACCACCTATCTGTACCAAAGTTTGCTTTGAGATGATAGTTTTACCTTTTTACTTAATTTCATGAGGCAAGAGAAGAGGTGAAAAGGATAAAATGTTTTTGCTGTGTCTTTTAAATGTCTCCTGTGCTTCTTTGAGGCCTTGGCCCCTTGCCAGCAGCCCTGATCATCCTTGGAGAACTTTGGTCTGGATTTGTCATGGCAAAAGTTAACTCACAGGGTGCTCCCTCTGTGGTATTTTGGTCATGCAGTCATGGTATTGTGGTGGCATTGCTGTTTGCTCCGTTTCCAGGAAGCTTCATGGGATGACTAAGCAGCTTCCCCTGGAATGCCTTTATGTTATGGAGAAGAAAGCCATCATGGTTCTGTCCTCATTGCACTCCTGTGCAGCCAGGTCACTCCCTAAATCTCTGGCTTGTCCCTGCATTGGTCACAAATAAACACCTGGAGAAAAGAGAGCAGGCACATATAGAGTGCTGGTTTTGTTTGCTCTGCCATTTCCAAAACAACCATCTCCTTTGGCCCCACCCTGACTCCAGGCTTTCCTTCAACCTTTTCAAACTTTTGTACTGTCTTTTTGAGCCCAGAGTTGCTTATGAGCAGGTCCTGGATTTGCATGGTCCTGATACAGATAATTTCAGAGCTGAGATCTGCATGGAGCACCACGGGGGTCTCCACTCCTGAGTACCCCCTTGACCTACTGCAAGCTGACAGCAGGCTCTGTTAACCTGGGAGCAGGGATGCCCGGGAAAGCAGAGTGAGGAGTGACATGTGTGCTACCAAAATCCTTTGCAGAGTGGTGGTTTTAATGTGAGGAACTGGTTTCCTTGAGATCCTTCTGTTGGTGCTCTGACGTGGCAGCAGGTGTTCCTCAGTCCAGCTGTCTGGTACTTTGTAGTTAAGACAGCTCAGTGTGATAAGAAAATGTTACTGCCCTTAAATTGAAACATCTTGCATATGATTACCTGGAATACACTTCTGAAAGGGTGCCCTGGGACAGTGCTGCTCACTCACTCATTACCTCTGGGTGCTGCTGTCTCAGCCTTTAGAACTGATCAATAAATGCTAAACCAGGCCCATCTCCTTTCTATTATTCTTGCACCTAGTGGGCTCACCAGTATGTTGATAAGTGCTGGGGAGTGTTTTCTCTAAAAGGATGGGAATCTGAACTTACCAAGTCCAGATATGTCTGTGTCTCTAATGGACATGTATAATCAATTTAAAAGGTCTTATTAATTGGAGACTTGGGGTTTATTAATTATTAGCATCTCGGTTAAAAGCTGTAGCGGTTGAATTAACAAGTCATGGTTTTGTTTTTCAGCTATGGCAGCCATTCGAAAAAAGCTGGTTATAGTGGGAGATGGTGCCTGTGGAAAGACCTGTCTGCTGATTGTATTTAGCAAAGACCAGTTCCCTGAAGTGTATGTTCCCACCGTCTTTGAAAATTACGTAGCAGATATTGAAGTGGATGGAAAGCAGGTATGTGAACCCTTCTCCAGGAGCCAAAATGAGCTGGTGTTTGCTCAGAATAGCATGAACATCTCTACACTTCCTTAATGTGTGGTTAGCACACGTGCTTAGTGCTTATATTATAAATATATTTTTTAAATATTAAGTATGTTCCTGTGGAAAAAAATACTGGCTTTGCTTGAATATGCTCATATGCAGTGTCTGTTTGTCAAGGTGTTTCTTACTGTGCACAAGCTGAGGTTCTGAAAGCCATGCAGTCAGTCTGAGTGGAGTGTTGCAGCAGGTGGGAGGGGATGGAGCAATGCAAAGATGCTGAGAGCATTGGGACTCCTGGCCTTTGGAACAGAGTCCCTGTTTTTATAGGGACTTGGTATTGTAATTAACAAAGACTAATTCCTGGAGAGGTTTTTTTTTCAAACCCACTCCTGGCAGCATGCAGCATCTTTCTGAGAACAGATAACAGGCAGGTTGATCAAGGGGGTTGATTTTTGTAGTGTACCTGTCCTGCTTGTCTAAAGGAACACAATTCTTAGTGGCTACCCAAGTGTAGACACAGCTCACTGAGCTTCATCTTTAGTTTGTACTTCAGTAAACTAATTATTAAAATATTTCATTTCAGTTTTAAATATTTTGAAAGTCAGTTTTTAATCAGTGGGACCTCTCGAGTCCTTTTGTTTACCACACAAGCAGACATGGCAGACACCTTCTCCAAGGGGCAGCTGTAGGTGCTGATCCCTGGGTAGGTTACCTTCTGCACTTCTGTCAGCAGGGTGCTGGGTGATGTGTAAAATTGTCACTTTCCAGGATACTCCAGAAGCACACAAAGCAGGAACTTTGCACCTTGAAAGCTCATTTATTTACAAACCCTCTCAGGCTGCCACAGCCTGTGTCTGTTTGGGTCCTGTAACCACACAGAGCTGACTCTGCCACAGGACTGCAGGTCAAAAGCACGCAGGTCATGGTGCTGATGGTGCTGAGCTTCCCTCTTTTGTCCCTGGGTGACTTTGCTTTTGCTCTGGGCTCAGGCACAGCCAAGGCATTTTTCAGTCCATTCTAGTTCAGATGCAGTGACTGATGGATTGAAATCACTCCCTTTTGATCCTACTGTAAAGATATTTTTGAGCTAGTTTTGGACTTTGTGTTAAATTTGATTTTCTTCGTGTTGCAGAGGTGGGTTATTTATGGATTTAGTCATGATAGTTCATGCTATTTGAGCCTGAAAAGAACTTTCCCATAATGTGAATAAGAAAATTTACTTTTAGACTAATATTAAAACGTGTTTCTTCCCCAAGTGACAGGTTCTACAGTTTCTATATTGTATCTCAGACTCTAAGGACTATTGTTTGAAATATGTATAATAGCCATTTCTCTCTCTTCTCACTGAGTCTGACTTCCTCGTTCCTTTCTGCCTGAATCTCTGCATTTCTGAATGACTGAACAGGGAGTCATGCCCTATCAGCTTTATGCAGCCAGTAGCTAAAGGAAAATAGCGTGAGCAGCTTGAGCAGGATCAGCTGATTTTGTTTTTGTAACTAGAGGATATATTTTACCTAGGCTCTCGGTCTTCAGAAAATTTGATTACAAAAGTTTGGAGGAGAGCAGTCCTTAAGCCTCTTCTTTTTGACAGCCACTTACCTCTGTATTCCTGGAAAAGCATTGCCAGAAATGTCCAGAAGTCATATGAAGACAAAGAGGTGATGGTAGGAGATGTGATTTTTTAGGTGCTTCTTCCAGTGTCATGTGAGGCAACCGTCAACAGACATCTCTTTAAAAATATGAACATTTGCCACAGAATTCACATTTACAGCTGCAGAGGTGACTCTGAGAGGAGGAGTTTTTCTGACTGAAATACAGAAGATTATTTTTGTATATGTGTGCAACCTAAGGCTTTGTCTTTTCACAATTTAAACAGACAGTTGCACTGCACATGCAGGCTCATGTTTGGGTTCCAGTTCTGCCCATCTGTCTTTATCTGAGCTGCTGTGGACCTTTTTTCCTGGAATTTTTGAATGCAAGAGTTTAAAGAGGAAGGCACCCACTCCATTGTGAAGGCAGACTCATCAGAGAATCTTAAACAAAAGTATATATACCTTAAGAGATTGATTATAGTTTTTAAAGCCCTTTGCTTTAAATGTTGGCTATTCCTTGTACAGTTTTAAACAATCCTATTGGGGTGTTCTCCCCTAGCAGAAATATCGAGAACATAAAGTACTTCTTTGTAACAAGAAGCTTTACAGAAAAACCAGTTTTGTTAATTTTGTGCACAATTAAATACAATCTTGACATTTCTTACTCACTACAGATTCCAGCTGTAAACCCATTGAAAATGTGCATAATCCTAAAAAGCATATACTTAGTCCACTTTCACTGACAACTGGTATTTCTAGGATGTTTGGCAGAGAGTTTCCCAGCCCTTTGGAGCTGATTCCCTTTGATTCTTCTGTCTTGCTTTTCTGCTGATAGCTTTTATGTCCTTTTAGAGAATTGACAATGGTGATAGGGATAAAGAAAAGACTCATAAACAGCAAGAAGTCGATTTTTGGAGTTACAGAATGTAAAGTTCCTAGTAGTTCTCCTGTCAGAAGAGAACTTGTAGTCTCTTCCTTTTGAATGGTATTGACTGAAATATTTTATTCACTCCTGTTGAATTCCTGGCTTCTGAATCAGAACTTTCCTGGTGATCTGACTAACGTTTTATCTTAATTTTGCAGGTTGAGTTGGCTTTGTGGGATACAGCAGGACAGGAAGATTATGATCGACTTAGACCGCTTTCTTATCCAGATACTGATGTTATACTTATGTGTTTTTCAATTGATAGTCCTGATAGTTTAGGTAAGTGGGTCTCTAACTGAATCTCTGTCAATGTATTCCCCTTGGAAATTGCACTGTAGGATATATTTTCCCTTGGGAGCTTTCCTAGTTTCAGACTTGGTGCTGGTTTGAGTGTGTAGTTTTCAGACATTAGGGAATTCTCTGGGCATCACGAGAGCTGCAGCAGCACTCTGTGTTTGCCCAGATTTTAAAAATTCTCTTGCCTCTTCTCCTTTCCTGCTCACCAGTATCTGTGTGCCAGGATCCCTGGGAGCTGGGAACTGCCAGGCAGCTTTTTCAGGTTTTTCAGGCCAGCACACCTGAGCACACTCCAGGTGCAGCTGCAGAATTGATATTTTGGCTGTAGTGCAAAAACTGGCTTCAAAATCCTTGTCTAAGTTGTTCCTTCAAGCAAGAAAATATGCCATAATACATAATAGTGAATGTCTCTTCAAAAGTTGAATGGAATTTCATGAAGATAAAAAGTGGTTATGCAGCCTGCAGGTACATCCACTGGTGAATCTCAAATGTCTAAGGGCTTATGAAAGCACAGCCAGATGTTTTAGACTGTTCAGCACTTCCTGCTATATAGAATTTGTCAAAGGTTTTGCTTTCAAAAGCCCCCAAGTCCTCCTTTCACTAAAAAAATAAAGTCATGTAGGGATGTGAGGAGGAGGTTGCTTGTATATGAGAACAAATTCATTTGCTGCATGTAGGGAGAAATGGCAGATTGGAAATTACTTACCCCAGACCTTTGTTTCTGTGTATCTATAATTAGTGTGTTGAACAGTTCTGCTACAGTAACGGGAGAGCTGAGAGGGGTTGTTTTGTGTTGCTTTAGGAAAAGAAGTGAAGTTAAAACTTAGGCTTCAGTGTTGTGCCCATCTCTAGCTTCTGAAGATAAATAAAATGGTTCTTTTGAAGCAAAATATTCCATAACTTTCCAGTCCAGAATTTTGCATGCTGTTCTTCAAAGTCCCTTGTGCTAACCCTTGTTAGATAGCTGCTGAGAGAAGCCAAGATGTTACTTACATGTCCTTCAGCCTTCAAATTACCACAGGCAGCCTTGTCTTTTTTGGTAACACCAGATGAGTTCTCTTTTCTTCCTTATGAAGAGTAGAAAAAAGGGCATCAGTGTGGATTATCAAGCTACAATGACTCAGGCAGCATGTAAAAGCTTTAAAATACAACTCTCCCCTGAAGTGGGGTTTTGTACAGTCATGCCTCTATTTATTTTTTTTTCAGAAAACATCCCAGAGAAGTGGACCCCAGAGGTGAAGCATTTCTGCCCCAACGTGCCTATCATCTTGGTAGGAAACAAGAAGGACCTGAGGAATGACGAGCACACAAGACGAGAGCTGGCCAAAATGAAGCAGGCAGGTTCCTTTCAGAGTCTTAGAATAAATGGCCAGAGGTGTGTGGTGGTTGTAGCAGAGCATTAAACAGGCACCCACAGCTGGCTGCTGGTTCCTGTGTCCTACCTGTGGCAGCCACCAGGGAGTATCTATTGCCTTTAACTGTGTGGGGATTCTTATATTTGGAGATTTAGTTCTAGAAAAAGGCACTCTCAGCCATGAAAATGGCTGTGTTGGGTTACTGATAGTCAGCTGCTCTCAGTGCTGGAGAGGTGGATCCCTGAGGTAGAAAGGAATTCATTAGGAGTCATCAGCACATCAGTGCATGCACTCTGGAGCTGTTTTTTGTTTGCTGTGTTCAGGATGTGACAGCAAACACTTTTATTGGTGGGTGTTCTGAGCTAATAACCACAGGTGCTGTTGCTCATTCCTGAGTGTGTCACCACGTTTCATTTTCTGATTGAGCCTGAAACTCCCAGCTTGGGTATGGGAGTGAAGATGCTCTGCTCTGTCCTGGAATTTTTGCACCTGTAGCATAATATTTGAGGGTTTTACACAAAGACTGAGGCATTGATTTGTGGATCTGTTCATAGGCTTTTTTGCAATGGTAGCAAAGAATTGCATAAATGTTTCCTTAGGAATAGGCAATCACTTGCTCAAGTTTGAAAAAGTCTTGCAGCTTTCAATCTCAGAGATATCAAAATCAGATTGTGCCCTCTGACATTGGATTTTTACCTAACGAGTTCATTACATGTACTTAACCCAGCAATTCCTCTGCATTTGCTGGGGAGCCGGGTGGGAAGGGGAGGAGCAGTGGGGTTTGGGCTGCTCTCACGTGCTGCTTTTGTGCTGTTGCAGGAGCCTGTCAAACCCGAGGAGGGCCGGGATATGGCAAACCGCATTGGTGCATTCGGGTACATGGAGTGTTCGGCAAAGACCAAAGACGGTGTGAGGGAGGTGTTTGAAATGGCCACTAGAGCTGCTTTGCAAGCCCGGCGTGGCAAGAAAAAGTCCGGGTGCCTTCTCTTATAAAGCGTGGCCAGAGGAAGATGGCCAAAGCAGCACCCTGCACTTGAGTAATTTTGAAGTGCTGTTTATTAATCTTAGTGTATGATTACTGGCCTTTTTCATTATCTATAATTTACTTAAGAGATTTAAAAATCGAGTCATCTTGCTACCAGTATTTAGAAGCCAACCATGATTTTTATAACAATCTGCATCAAATTCATCTGTGCACCCAAGGTTAACCTCAACATTCCTCTAACAAACCTTTTCTGCACTCACAGGATATGCCAGGCGCTAATTGAAGACAATTCTCTATCTTCTTTCTTGTCTCTATAAAGAGAAAAAGCTATCTACTCAGAGGATTGGTCTGTAACTACTTTATAACTAACGTCCTATTCTAATTGAGTACAACCTTACATGGCTGTATGGAATCAAGAGTAGCTTCAGTGCTATCACATTTAGGAAGATCTGATTTTCATGGCTTGGTGTAAAACATTAGTTTGAAAATGTGATCACTCTGAAATGACCAAGTCCCATTCAGCTAAGGAAAAGTGAGGATTCTGTGGTTTCATGTTAGTTACCTTTTAGTTACTGTGTAATTAGTGCCAGTTTAAATGTATGTTACCAAAAATAAATCTATTTACCCCAGCTTAGATGTAGTATTTTTTGTATAATTGGATTTCCTAATACTGTTACTTGTAACCTCTGCGTTAAGGTGTTCTGGGTTTTTTAAGAAACTGTATTTGAAAATAAAGTCCGGTGGAAAGCAGCTGATCCTCTTCCCCTGTTCATTTGTAAGAGTCTGACCCATTTGAATGATTTGAGTGGTCTGCACACCCAGGAGGAGTTTTTTCCATAATGTGCTGTTGGGATGAGAAAAGACAGCCTGCTCACACTCAAAGCTTCTGAACTGTTCAGTTGCCTTAAATTCATTGCTGGACCCAGTTTCAAAACTTTTAAAAAAAAAAAAGAAACTTTTTGTGTAAGTTTGGTTACCATGTAGTGATCAGACTCCTAACCTGTGAACTTCTTGCTGTTCTGCAGCCAACTAAACTCTTTCTGTATTTTCATTTTTCCAAGAACTAATAGAATAAAGGCAGTTTTCTAAGCTCCCTGTATCCTGGTGTCTGTATTCCTCACTCTGGATTTTTGTCCCAGCATCTGACAGCTTGAATTAGAAATACCTTTTTTGATAAAGCTGAGAGAGAATTCGCTGAGCAGATGCAAGTGCTTTAATACTTATTTTTATTTCCCAGCAAGGCATACCCATCTGCAGCAGAGCTGAGGTGCAGTATCTCACCTGGGCCCTGCAGTGAGCAGCAGAGCTTCCCAGGAGCTTTTGCTACTCAGCGAGATGAGAGTGCATCAGTTGAGTTGGATTTGTCAGTCCTGAGCATGGGGCTGGAGGAGCAGGAGGAGGCTGTGTAGGAGGAAGGGAGGAGCAGAGGCAGCGTTGCTGTGGGAGCATGTGATGGTTTGCAGCAGCAGAGGCTGCACGTGGCAGGGTGTTTGCCATGGCATTGCATGAGGGATCCCTTCGGGCCCTGCAGCACGGGCTGGGCTCGAGGTGTGGCCCCTGTGCTGCACCCACGCTGGGTTTGTGCTGCTCCTGGGGAGGAAGGGCCAGGGAACAGCAGTGGGCATCTCCATGCTCACATGGTATTTACAGCAGCTGCTGCTGGGCTGAGAGCCTCCTCACTGGGATGGGTAGGAGGGAGTCCAGCTGCTGATGACAATCCGTGTCTGAGCACCTGGCTGCATCCCACAATGGCATACAAAACACCTGTGTCACCTTTTTTTCTTTTTTTTGGACAACTCCTGGTTGCTTTTTCTGCAGCAAAGGTGGAACAGACCCAGCCATAGAGTGCCCTGTACCTCTGGTCCTTGTCTTTCCTCTTCAGCCACAGATATCCAGAGTGAATTGTCTGACAAGCCCAGTGGTCTCACCCAGCCCACCCTTCCCTCCTTCCTCTCCTGAGCGTTTGTCCTCCCCCTTGCAGGGTGGCTGGGTTGAACCGAGCAGGAAGTTCTCAATTGCAGCCGTGGGGCTGCCAGGGAGGATTGAATTCGTTGGCCTGTTGACAAATTTAGTTGCTCATTTGCAGTTCCCTTTTTTTGGGGGGGGAGTGTTGCAGTTGAGCAAATCTGGGGGTTTTCAGTCTTGCAGGGCTGTGGGGTTGCAGTCTGCTATGGCCACAGTTACAGCACAGTTCTTACAGGGGTTTGGGGTCAGGTTGGCTGTTCCTCAAAGCCTGTGGCCATGTATCTGCTGCTTTTCAGCCCAGCAGTGACTGTTAGCTCAGTGTGACTCTACTTTTGCCGACCTACGCCATCATCTCAGTTATCAATCAGCTTTCCTGCCTTTGAGGGTTGGCAGCTTGGCTCCCTCTGGGTTCCTACCACATCCGTTAACTCTGAAAGCCACATTTACTCTAAAACGAAACTGAGCTGGGGACACAAATGACCAGAGCAGACCTGGGAAGTGAAAGCTCAGTGCTAATGGAGAGTGATCCAGGCAGGCAATGAGCTGTGGAAGAAGCAGGGGAAAAGCAAGGAGCCAAGTGCCAGCCCTCTGAGCAAGGGAGGGAGTTCAGTACCAGGAGTGGGGATGTGATGTAAGCAGGAGGCCAGCAGGTGTGGTTTTGTGGCCTTTGTGATTACTCACCGCTGTTGCTGTTAAACAGAAATTTTTTTACCTTTTTAGGGCAGCTGTCACTTGTCCCACAGCCCAATCCTCACAAAAGGGGTTCCCTGAACCCCTCTGGTCCCCCTGGAGCTTCTGACACTCCTCTGGATCCCACCTGAGTAGGCTGCACAGTGTATCCAGGCACAGGCCATAGCTCTGAGCCAACAAGGAAGTTCATTCTGTGCCCTTAAAACTCGCTCATCAAGGAAAGGAAAGCCCTAACCTGTGCTTCTCTGGAAAGGGCAGGGCCCCAAAAGTAAACTCCCCTGCTTCAGAGTAATTCCCTGGGACCAGACAGAGAAGTGAAGGTACAGAAGTCTGAGGTCAAAAGTGGCAGCAGAGATGTGGCCCCACCCTGGAGGTCACCCTGAAGGGAAATTCCTCTTCAGGAACTGTAGCTCGCTGTGCCCAGAGGTGGGTGAGGAGGAGCCTGTGTTGAATGTAACCGTCAATTTATTCAAAAGCAAACATGGATCATGTGCCTCTCTGCTCATTAGCTGTTTGCCAGCGCTGATCTCTCTCAAGACACTTGACATGGCTCCTGCCATCACTGCTGCAACACACTGCAGGCCCCCAAAGTTGTAAGATAATCAAGAAGGTCCCCAAAACTCACCAGAGCCAGGAACTGGAACTATTCCAGTTCCCAGTCATTGGGGCAGGTGCCAAGAGTGGCTCAAAGCGACCCCCCTGCAGACACCTGGGCACCCAGACCAGAGAGGCAGCATTATGTGGTGCCTGTTAGTGACAGCTGGCATTTCGTGACAACTCCCTGCTCCCAAGCATGAAAGAGAGCAGACAGCAAGGGGGGGCCGAGCGCATCCCCCCACGCGGGGCCCAGGCTGCCTTGGCTAGGGGCCAGGGCTGATAAGCAGCTGTCTGACCTTGGGCTGTTGTGAAAGGAGCTCGCTTGGCGCAGATGCTGGCAGGAGCCTCAGCAGGGGCTCCCTGCTTCCCCCTGGGAGCTGCTCTGGAGCTGAGGCCCTGGCTCTCTTTGTTCCTGCAGGGCTGTGCTGCTCCACGGTCCCTGTTGGTCCCACCCAGGGACATGGACACACGGCCTGACCCCGACAGGGCAGGGATCACAAAGACCCGTGCAGGGACAGGCAGGCCACTTGCTTAGTGTGAGCACAAGAAACAGCCCAGTCCTCTTAGGGCTGCCTTGGATCTGTGGGGAACAGGGCAGGCAATGCTGCACCATGTAACACTCCTGCAAACAGCCTGAAGCAGTTAGGCAAGAAACTGAAAAGTAAAGGCTGGGGAAAAGCAGACCCTGAAGTTGAAGAAGGAGCCTACTTCTCTTTATCCAGTGAGGATACCAAGCTGTAACTCAGTGTGTTCACCAGCTTCAAAGAGATGGAAAAAATTACAGGAGTCTGAAGAAGGGAATTTGTTGCCCCTCTTCCCTGTGCCCTTCCCGTTCCTCTTCCTGGTGCACAGACTGAAGGTGTTTCTCTCCCCAAAGCCATGCTCGGTGGCAGTGGTGCCCTCGGAGAATGCTGCAGCCTTGGTGCCACACTGTGCCACCCCTGGACGCGGGTGGCCGTGTCACTACGAAGGCTGGAACTCCTGGGGCCACTCTGTGTTTTACTGCTTTTCCACAGCGTTTCCGAGGATCGGGGATACTTCCCCGTTAGCCGTGGGTTTTAAAACCAGCCCGCTCTGCGCATTTCGCTGATCAAAGCCCCCCGAGCCCCTCAGAGCCGGCCCCCCGCGCCGCGCCAGGCCCGTGAGGCGAAGGCGGCCCGGGCGGGGGGCGATGC